>PVJH01010471.1:0-73548 GCA_004026705.1 Nesogale talazaci
CCCATCCTCGCTTCAGGGGCATACAGACCACTGGTTCTGGGAGGAGGTCGGGTGGACAGAGACTAATTTCTGGAAGGGCCAAGTTCCTCCTGGTGCAAAGGAGGAAGCAGTCTGGGGCGGGATGTGAGTCATGGGTCAAGGGGCTTTGAACTCCCTCTCTGAGTCCCCTTGCTCTCTCTATGAGCAACTCTACCCCACCAGAACAATGCCCCTCTCTGAGCAGGAGATCCAGGTTCCTTAAAGCAGCGGTCCTCAAACTATGGCCTGCGAGCCACATGTGGCCCACCGAGGACATTTATCCAGCCTGCCAAGTGTTTTTGCTGCTGCTGCCTGTCCTGCTTAGCAGTCGACTCATCCCAGGCTCGCAGTGAATTTGTTCAGTTTTTTTTCTTTTAAACTATAGTCTGGCCCTCCAACAGTCAGAAGGACAGTGAACTGCCCCATTTTAAAAGTTTGAGGACCCCTGCCTTAGAGGACAGAGGCTCAGTGATCTCACATTGTCAAGAGGCTATTATTGCTAGATGAGGGTCCAGTTGGGCGGGCTGGTAGGTCTGCTTGTCTTGGGCTAGTTTAGCAAATGACTCACGAGGGGCAGTGGTGGAGGTGCACAGCTTTCCTGAGGCACAGACGCCCCCCTGCAGAGTCAGTCAGGCAGCAGGGAAGGTCTACAAGCAACCAACACAGCTGGTGTCTGTCTTTGGGGGGAACGTGGGTACCTGGGAGTGCGTGGACAGCTCTCCAGAATCCAGGCTAATTAGTAAGTTCTCTGGGGACCCTGACCCTGGAGAAGGGGTCACACTTCCAGAAAAGGCCACAGCTCCCTTTACCCCCAAGGGCCCATTCTGGGTGATTCAGAAGCCTGCCTATGATTTAGGGACTCTCCCAGGGAGGGATGTTTCTGAGGATTGGATTCGTGTCACCCATTCACTCTGGCAGCTTATCTAAACTTCAGGACTCACAGCAATCACGAGCTCGTGTGATTTACTATCTTAGGGTGAGGCACTGGAGCCTGCATTTCCATAATCTTCCAGGCAGGTGACCTAGGTCCACCACCACCTCAGGTTATGGCCACACACCGACAGGCGGGCCTGCAAACACACTGTTATCCGGCTCCCGGAAGAGGTCCTGCAGACAGGAAGGATGCGGGGCCGGAACCGACACAACTCTTTCCTCTCCAAACAGGCAGCACCAGCAGCAACAGTCGCCACACAGACACTTGCCCAGCACCTCTGTGCCAGTCTACAAAATCCACATGAGGGACTCGAGGTTTGAGAAGTCGCAGGGGATGAAATCGAAGCACCAAGGTCCGGGAACAAGGAGCTCTGGGGGCACAGGAGGCTGCAATTTGGGCTGCTCACGACAAGGTCGGCCGTTCGAACCCACCAGGTGCTTGCTCCTGAGGTGACGAGACTTTCTGCTCCTGTAAAGACCTGCAGCTTCTGAAACCCAAAAGAGCAGGTGGACTTTGTCCTGTGGATTCACCATGAGTTGGAAGAGACTCCATGAAGGGCGAAAGCATGAGGGCGGGAATCCTGGACCCCTCCTTTCTTGGAAGAACACCTTTTGGCAACTGAGTCCCAATGGCTTCTTCACCAGGAAGGTGAGGATGGGCAAGTCGGCCGGTCACAGGTAGGTGTTCCGGGACAGGGAGGCACGTCGGCATCCCTTCCCCTTCCAGCCTTTTTATGCCAGTCATTCTTCCCATGACTCTCTTCTTCTCTGCTGTGTTTGAAAACTTGTCAAGGGCACACAAATTTATCGACTCCACTAAATAATTATGTGACTTGTTAGGGAAATAATGGGTTACACAATTCAGGACCAGGATCAACATGGAAGCCACAGGGACCACTCAGGAGACAGGAGATGGTTCAGTCAATTAGGACAGCTTCCAGCCTTTCGGCCCCTTTCCCGCCATGCCTGCAAGCAGCCTTGCCTACTGCTGGCTCCTGCTCTCAGTCTTGGCCTAGCTCAGGAGAAGGTTCCAGCTCTCAGTTCCTCTAATAAGTGCCTGGAGGCAATTCTCTCTGCCAGGAACTTCCTGCCCAAAGGCTCCCGTCCCATGGGTCAGTGACCCCACGGCAGCCATCTGGCTCTGTGGGCTGGGAAGGCCATCACAACCCCTTTGGGCCAGTCTTCATCTGGCTTCTTGCGCTGCTGCCAGCTCATGTCACCTTCAGCTAGCGCTATCTCTGTAGGACCTGGGAGGTTTGCAGCACAGGGAGACCAGGTCTAAAGAGCAAATTTCCTCCCTCTTTCGGCTGGTTGTGAGGCCCCCTTCCCACCTTCACAAGATCGACTCTCTTAAGCTTAGCAGAACGGCAACACTGAACGATCCTCTGAAGGCCACAGGTACCTGATTGGCACGGTTGCCATCCAATCTGTGCAAGGGTTCTTTACACACCTCATTTGCATCAACCACTCATCTCATGGCTCTCAAGTGAATTCAGACTCCACGTGACCCTAAAAGGCAGGACAGACCTCCCACCCCGGGTTTCTAAGGCTGTAAGCTTTGTGGACAGTGGCTGCCATGTCTTTCTTTCCTGGAGCAGCTGGTGGACTTGAACCCATGACCTTGCAGTTAGCCACAGAGTACTTAATCGAGTCCCCAGGGAGCCTCTTATTTGCATCGTCCCAGCCCATCACTTTGTGGGAGTTACAAGAGCGCGGGTTACAAAGGCCACATGCAAGCAACTCACTGGACTGCAGGTAAAGTCCATAAGATGGAGACAGAGCCCAGATAAGACTCTCGTTAGATTGAGTGAAGACGCTAATTGCAGCGTACACAGAAACGGGAGAAGAAATCAATAGGAATAGAAGCAGTCCATTGGAAACGTGTTATCCCACACTCTCTTGCTTTCTCTTCTAAAAGACCCCCTGTCTAGGAGGCCAGGGACATGCCATAGTCTTAGGGCCCCAGCCTCTGCTTGGTCTTGTTGGATAAGATTCTTCCTAGACTGAACCCTGGTGGCGTAGCGGTTGTGTGCGGAACTGCGGCCCGCTGGCTTGGTGGTTCAAATCCAGCAGCAGCTCTCCAAAAGCAAGACTGGGCCTCCTACTCCCACCAGGGCAGTGATGCCCACACACACAAAAAAATCCTTCCTATGCAGCCTGGTAGGAAAGTGGACATCCAGGAAATATGCCAATAACTCATGATTCACTGCACACACCTGGACCTGACCAACTTGAAGGGAGGTCTCCGTGGGTGTTCTGTCTTCAGCCTTGTGCAGCTTCCTAATTTCACTAATGAGCTCATTGACATGGGAGATGGATGTTTCTGGAAGATAGGAGGGACAGTGGGTATGCTAGAGGGTAGAGAATCTGGAGACTTAGGGAGAGTGTATAGAATGCAGTCAAATCCAAAGCCAAAGCAGAGAATTTGGTAGCAGTGCGTGGAGGTTCATAAGACTGAAGCTGCATACAAGTCATCAGAAGGTACAGCTAGCAAGACAATGACGGCAGCAATCCATATGGGGCTGTGGGTCCTGTGAGTGGGCCGTCGGGAGGAACCCCATCTCCAGACAAGGGAGGGTGGGGACAACTACACTAGCATTTTGACTGCTCAGCATGATCTGGTTCACAGAGGCCCACTTCTAACAGGGGAGCTGGAAGTTGAAAGCTTCATGGAATTAAAAGTTAGTGCTGGCAGGATAAAGCTGAAGAAAACAAAAGGTTGGGGTTTGGGGGGGGGCAGATGTTCTCTTCAGATCTCTAGCTGCAGGGGTGGCAGGCATAGCTATATGATGAGGTTCAAAAAGTTCACGGAAGAATTCTGCTATATTTTAACTCCATTTTCACGAACTTTAGAAGCCCTCTCGTGTGTGTATTCATGTTTCTGTATAATATTCTATTGTTTCCAGGAGAGCAGTTTAGCCAACAGTTTCTATGCACGTCCTTAGGGAAAGTGGTGGCTGTCGTCCCCATGCGTGAACATTTTCATGAGTTCTGTTTGGTTGTTCTGGTTCCAGGAAGCTGGTTTCCTGCCCTCTTACAGGCTCATCCTTGTTGAAACGTCATTGCTGACCATTTGGCTTTATTTGTGCCTCTTCATAAACATGTAAAACACTCACGGGTGAGATTCCTTTTTCTGTGAGCTGTGTGAGGCCGAGCTGTCTAGAGAAACAGATTCAGTGGCCCTCACATGGGTGCAAGCCCGTGCTTTGTATCTAGAAGGGAGGTAGAAGTCAGATGCTAGTCGGAGCCTTCCACGCCTCCAAGCAGCTGCAGGCAGAGGAAGAAGAGGTGACGCAAGCAGCAGGACATCCGCAAGCCCGGGATGCAGAATCACAGGGCTCCAAAGTGGGTAGAAACATGGCAGGGGGCTGACAGCTCTCAGAATGAGGGGGCCCACATGGACCCACCCCTGGAGGCAGGCACAGAGTCCCAGCAGGTGGTAAGGTGACAAGGCAGAGAGAGAAAGAGAGGGAAGTTCCCAGTGGGTACCCCCCATCCCCTTTCTAAGCAGGCCACACTCATCAGGATGCATCATCAGGCTGTGAGCCCACTGACAGGTCAGATTCTAACCCCTACACTTTTCATGCACCTTCAAATCCCAAACCAGAGTCCCTCAGAGCGACTTCCTAAGACAGCATAGAACCGCCCCCTGTGGGCTTCCGAAAGCAGAATTCTCCAGGGGAGTAGAAAGCCCCATCTTTCACATCTTCAGGGTGACTTAAAATCATCTCAACTGCCATATGAGCCAATCCATGACTTAGCTGTAAAATGACCTTGGGGATTCGTTTAAGCTCAACACTTGGAAGACGATCACAGGGCGCTGTTCAGTCTCAATGGCTTTAGTGGGTTGGTTTTCATTCCTTGTTAGAAATTAGGGGTCCTTTTCCATATCGTTCTCTGCCAGGTCCCTCTAGCATAGCCATGATGAGGAGAACGGATAGTGTTGGGGGAAGGGGGGGGACTACCTAGTTTTTCTGATCTCAGGGTAGTTCAACTCAAAACTCACTGCCATTGACCAGTCGATACCAACTCAGAACATCCCTATCTCTGAGGTTTCTACTCTTCACAAGAGCAGAAGCCTCCTCTTTCTCTCGCGGCATAACTGGTGGTTTCTGACGGCCGACTTTGTGATTAGCAGCCTGCTGTGTAACTGCCACGCCAAGTTAGGCAGGTCTAAGGTACCTGCCTGTGACAAAGGGCTTCTTCCCGAGGCACACAAGAAGAAGATGACACAGCTAACTAACTTTTAAAAGAACAGGGGTGAAGGCGAGGGTACTTGGAAAAATAAATCTTCACAGAAATGATGCTAAGCTGTCACCTCTGTATTGATTTAAAAAAAAAATCCCTCTACTGTAATAACATTTAATCCCCAGAAGCTAATCTAAATGTAAGACTCCAAAGAAAACAAAAGTGCCCCAGTCACTGCCTTTGGGGACTCTGGCTTTATTCCCAAAGTGAGCCAATTAATAGAGCTGGGAATAAAATGCCATTTCGGTCTTTGTGGAGGGGAGGGGATTAGCAAATTGCCGCCTCTGAGCCCAGTTTCTGAGTCATGGGTCTCTGAGCACTAAGAAAGGACGGGGCTGAGGCTATGGACGCTGCCTTGTCCCTTAAGCTAATGACTGCCATTGTCAGAACGATACCGAGTGGAGAGTCAGTTAGAGAATAGGGCACTTTAGACACAGCAGGATGTGAACAGAGCCCTGACTCTGCGACCCCTTGGTCAGAGGCCAGGCCAGCTATGGAGCAACAATAAACAAAACCCCAGAGTTCACACCCAGCTTTCTCTGCCCTGAGCCCAGTGCCTGGGGTTTTCCACGATCTGTCCTGCCCAGGCCTCCTCCCCCACTTCTCTTTCCCTCCAGCTGACTAGGCCAATGGTTAAGAGTCCCACTAGAATCAGCCTGCTCTCCCTGCTGGCATACTTGGTCTTCTGGGCTCCTGTCCCAGGTCACTCACTTTCTATTGCACCACCCTGTTCTGTGGCCCGCACAGCCCTCTGTAAGAGTTAGCCCCGCCCTGCTCAGACCTTCCCCCTAGAACAGGCCTAGGAAACCTTCTCTCTGCCCAGGGCCGTCTGGGTATTGGTAACATCAGCCTAGAGTGGGGAGTGGGACATTTAATTAACTCACCCCAATATGGGGTCTGGAATGGCTTCTCTTTGAGATGTTAGGCTGGAGTTGAAGAGTTCACTGACAGAAGTGCCCCACCCGAGCCAGCCCTAGAAACACGCCAGCCCCAGGAGGCAATGGTTATGAATGAAAGGCAGAGTCATCCCTGCTGACTGCAGGGCAACAGATTCCCTGGTAGGTTTCCTGTTGCACCTGAGAACCCCTGTTGCTTCATTCATTCTCCTAAATCCTCACAGTTAGCTTTGAAAGCATCAGTCTGGAGCATATCAATTCTCCCTGTAAAAACTTCTATATGACTTGTCCCTGCCTGTGAAGTGAATTCCACATTCTTTGGTCATCAACCAAGGCTGTTCATAGAGAACCTGCCTGCCCAGAACTGGATACCCACAGGCGAGATGCGGCCAGCCCAATGTCCACCTTTCAGGACAATCACACAAAGCGAGGCACCCTGAGCCTCTGTGGCACCAGGTCTGCAGAGCAGCACCCTCCACTTCACCTTGGCCCAGATCATCTCTGATGTTTCTCTGGACTTTGGCAGAATGAATGGTTCAGGGGTGAGCCAGGGGTGCTTCCTCTGTGCACTGCAGCAGCCCTCACCATGGGGCTTTTCCACCACTCACCAGTCACTGAGAGCCGAGGAGTGTGAGGACACAAGATGACTAAGGCGAGGGTCCTGCCCACACAACAGGCCCGGCTCCAGGCCCAGCTCCCGTGGAGGACAGGCAGAGGCACGGCAGACGGATGGGCAGCCTTCTTCACTTCCTCATGAGGGAACAGACGGTATGTCCGCCCCCGCACCTGCTCCAATGCAGAGCCAGCAGAGTCTTCCTGAATTGGGGGCACATGCCAGGTAACCCCTGGTTGAAAAAAGGCAGGAGGCTGGGCTGTGGGACAAACACAATCCATATCCTCGCTGATGATTTTCTGTGGGTGGCTACTGGAGCAGGGGCTATGGAGGGGTCACCAGAAGGAGAAGAGGCCTCCCTGTCTACACAGGGTTCCAGATCACACCACTTAGAAACTGCTTGGGAGGGAGGCAGTGGCTGGCGGTTTACCAGTCAGAGGAGATGAGAGAACGCCAGGGCTGACGGGATGATGGGAAGGAAGTAACCTTTTTGTTGATTGTGGCACAAGAGGGAAGAGGGGGAAGGGGAAGGGTGCCCCATCCCTGGTCAGAGTCACACCGATGTTTTCTCTGAAAATTTCCCAAGGGAGATAACAGCGGTAAGAACTTCCTTTAGTCATCCCTCCTAATCTCTCCTGGAAAGCCAGGAGATATGACTTAAGGCTTGATTGCTCCAAGGTTCGAGTCCTATAATAATTTGGTCGGTTCTCTTTTCTGTTGGCACATAATCACAGCCCCGAGTCTTCTCCATTCAATGGACCAAAGAATCTGTGCCTCAAGTCTTTATCGCCTTGTGACTGCACGCGCTCTGGAGTTCAGCCTCAAAGGATGTACCGGTGCCCACGACTTGATTACCGATGGTGACAGGAGCAGTATGGAGAAGAGTTGAAGGAACAAAGCAAGCCAAAAAAAAAATGGAATTGATTCTGACTCAAAGAGACCCCATGTGGGGTGATTGAGGTTGCAAATCTTATGTAGTCTCAGTTTTCTCCCATGGAGCCACTGGTAGGTTTGAACTCCCAACCTTGCAGTTAGCAATCCAACATGTGCCTGACAGCACCATCAGGGCTCCTGGAAAACAGTACCCTACTCCTCTCCAAACCAAACTCGCTGCCATCGGAGCCAGATCTGACTGGTTGGGGATCCTACAAGGCAGGGTGGGACTGCCCTGTCTGGGTGGCCAGCTCCGAAATTTCATTTCCTCCCAGGAAGTTCCTGCTTCCTTCTTGGGGGGAACTTTGATATATCTGCCAGCACAGAAGCCCTACTGATGACTTTGAGTTTCATCTTGTTATTATTTCATCTCACTAGTCTGGGGAAAGGCAGATCAGCATCTCCAGATAAACCACACCTGGTCGTGTGCTCACAGAAGGCTAATCTGCCATATTCCCATACCACTCATTCAGATACTCTGCTAACCGGCTCATACAGACACACGTACACCCATCATGGACACATGCAGGCACTGTGGGCACAGGACCAGGGCCAACTCTCCCCACTCTGGGCAGTCGGTGTCAACTTGAAGGGCTGATTCTCACCCACATCGGAAGCCTTTCTCCTGTGGCCTAAATCATGGCCTTTTCTTTCCTCGTGTCTTCATAGTCTTATTCATTTTAATAAGCGCACTCACAAAATGTGCGCCAGCACTCACGCATACACATGAGTACACATGAGGCGGGCTTCAAGAAGTTCATGGAGAATTTCCATTGCACTTCCCCACAGACGTTACTAGGTCCTTTTGTGGGCATGCGTGCATGTTTATTTAAAATCTAAACTGTTTCGGATACAGCTACAGTCCCTGATGATCCATTTGGAGTGCTTCTTTTCTAAATGGTTTTTCTCTCTGCAGAAATAGATACATGCCTACAGACAAGATCTAACATGTGTATGTGTGTTTGCTGCACACATACAGATTAAAAGTACACTTGCTTTTCTCCTAGTCAGATGGCTCACACAGCCGACGTGGGTCTAGCTCACTCTTCGCTGGGGGCGTGTAGCTCGGGGTGAGGTGGAGTTGGCTTGCCCACTGTCTGATGAATAGGCTGTGAGGTTCCTTCTTGTCCACAGCTGTTGTGAACACAAATGACCTCCGAAAGCCGGTCTCCTCTCTTGGTCTTGGCTCCATTTTTAGACACCAAGGAATACATTCTCTGTATCATGCAGTGTGCCCTCTTTGAGACTGTCTACGCCAACCACTCGCTGATACGTCACTTTCTATCTCATAATAAATGAAACAAAACACAAACTAAACTCACTGCCAGCCAGTCGATTCCAACTCAGTAACACTGTAAGTACCCTCCCCTGTGTGCTTACTATGTGACAGACACATGGGTAGAGGCTTGACAAATTACCTCCTCCTTCCCGCAAAACAACCTTTGGAGTGAAGAGAGGTAGAGTGTTAGTCCGGGTAGACTAGAGAAATAAATTCATAAGCACACATTTGTACATAAGGGAGAGGTTTCTATACGAGAGGATGGAACATTGAAAGAGCATCCCAACTCAGTCCAGTCCAAGCTCACAAGGCTGATATTAGCCCCTATGTCTGATATCAATCTATAAAGTCTTCTTCAGATTCACAAGGCACATGCAATGATGCCATAAGCAGGACGCACATAGACCAGTGGGTAAGAAAGTCTTAGGATCCAGTAGCATTGTAAGCATCTCAGCGCTGGCAGGAGTGTCTAGGTGGCTTTTTCAGCTTCAGAGGTCCGGTTCCCTCAAGGTAAGCCCATGTGGTTTCTCCTCCAGGAAGTCTCACAGGGAGTCAGCCTTGGGTCTTGTCAATAGAGCATCTCCAAGGGACTGGGTAGGGAGCCCCTCACCTCCAAGGGGGAAAAACGGCCAGATTTTCCAGAATTCTCAGGAGAAAGCCAAGCTCACAAACAGATCTCATTGGCTATCTCCGGAATGACAGGCTAGAGTCCACCCCTACACTCTTAATCCTCAAATTGACACCAGATAAGGTGAGACTCCCATAGGTCGGTTTCAGAGAAGTGAAGTCTTCTCAATCCGGTCAGGCATAGGAATTTCCCCCCTTCAAGCTCCAAGGCTTTCTCCCAGGGTGCATCCCGCTCTCCAAAGCCACCATCAAGGGGGTGCTTACTTGACAAAAGTCAACCCTTGGTTTTCTAACTCTGATCCCTAACTTCCACGCGATATTCATTAGTTCACCTGCTCCTTCATGCTTGCTCAAGGCACATCCGTTATAACGAGATCAAATGCTAGGGGGCGACGGTGCAAAAATATGTATGACAACAGACTGGCCTTTGGGCAAACAAGAAACAAAAGACCTGTAAGTTCGATTTTTGAAAGGTGAGTATCACTTGTAAGGAGAAACGAGATAGGGCAGTTAGGAAACAGGTTATGCGGGGAGAAGAGACAAAGCACAGAGCCTCAAAAGGTACAATGGTGTGTTTGGAATGCATCTGGTCCAGGAATGGCAAAGAGGCTTCATCCGCCTGGTGACGTCGGCTGGCTGAGTGCTATACTGACTGGGAAGCAAGAAGGGAACCACAGAGCTCACTGGGAGACTGCTGGGACTCTGCCAAGAGCACAGGAGGGAATGGCGGCAAGGAGCTCGCAGCCTCATATTAGAGGTAGCCAGAGAGACTTTATAAGGACAAGCTCACCCCTGCTCCCCATGAAGTCGGCCTGGGGCTTGCTCATTAGAAAAAGTTGGGGTCTAGTAGTGTATGCTCTAGATTTCCATGCCCACGAACTGCACACACACAAACCTCTATGGATCAATACTCTCTACGCACCTCTGTTTCCCTTGCTGGAACATTGCATAGGCTGCATTCTGCTCACACCCTGTGATCATTAAGTGACTGTGGAGAGGGCCTTACAGCTAGACACACACACACACACACACACACACACACACACACACAGAAGTGAAGGTCTGGAGGGTAACGGAAATGCCATCAGAAGGGTCTGGAGAGCCTGGGAGGTAAGTCAGTCAACCAGTTAGCGCACTGTCTTAAAAGAGCAGTAACTTGGGACAGAAGGATAGAATGTTGACTCATACAGATCTAGGTTCCAATCAGTCCTTGCCACCCCTGGCCTGTGAGTTCCGAACCATTTGCAATGCAGACTATCGTATCTCATCTTCCCAGAACCCTGAGAGAAGTCGGCACTACCACGCTCCCTATTTTTACAGAGTGGGACACTAAATAATTTACCTTGGTTTTCACATCTTTAAAGCAGGGTTACAAAAGGCCTTTGCTGTAAGCTTCTTGTGAAGATGAGCAATCAGGTATCATAACGGCCCTGGAATAACAGCTGGCCCATTCTCAGTAGTCGGTCACTGGTAAACAAGCACTACTTGAATCTGGACACTTGTTAATGAATGTAGTAACTGGCTTCTGTTAACCCACACACACACACAAAATTAAAATGAAAACACATATTAGGTAAATTTCTGAATAGAAAGTGCTCATTTTAAAAGGTGAGATAAAAGAGAAGTGAGATACAGTATATATCTTACTTGAACATTGCATGGGTTAAACAATGTTTAGAATGCTGTGTTATTTAGGATTCAAATAAATGACTATTGTTTGAATAGCTCACTGCCATTGAGTCATTGCCCATCATAGCAACCTCTGCGACAGGATAGAACCGCCCCTGTGGATTTCTGAGCATCGTGGAAATATGATGGAACGTTTGTCTCGCTTCTGTAGTGTCACTATGACTCAGAATCATCTGATAAACAGAGGGTTTCTTCCACCTGGAGTAAAAGCGAGTATACCAGTTGAGCTTTGGCAGGTTCCAAACTTGGGAGTCTTTGGGTCAAAGTCCTCAGAGTACTATGACTAAGTTTCAGGAAATAGTTAATAACCTTCTTCCTCCGACTCCATTGTTCTAACCTTTTTGAGGGATAGCTCTTTGAGGGACAGTAAGGACAACACAAGTTTCCTGACACTGAAAAGTTAAGTTAGGATCTGAATGAATCCCAGGGGAAGAAGACTGAAGGCTGTTATCAAAAACAGATGTGACACAGTAAGTGCACGGTATTCCCTAGAATCTTAATCATTCCTTCAGAAAACCTGAATAATTCTGCCTGTTGTGCTGTTGTGAGGTAGAGTTGAGCAGGCAGGTAGGAGTGTCTGCTTTTGTGAGTGAGTGTGTGTGACTATGTGAGCACATACCTACTTGTCGATCAGTGGTTCTCAACCTTCCTCATGCTGCGACCTTCTAAAACAGTTCCTCATGTTGTGGGGATGCCCCCCAACCATAACATTATTTTCATTGCCACTTCATAACTGTAATTGTGCTACTGAGATGAATCGAGTGACCCCTGTGAAAAGGTCATTTGAATCCCAAAGGTTGAGAACCGCTGTTCTTGATACTCATTTCTTTCCCAGCAGTAGGATTCCTCTTCAACAAAGGTCCTCATACTGTGAAAGTTAGCTTCCATGGCAACACTTCTCATTGGTCTGGCGTGTTCTGTGGAAAGTCTATGGAAAGTCTTCTGAGATCCCGTGTATGTATTAGATTTGGCCTGGTCTCAGGACATCTTGGTGGCACCAAAAAAATGTTGCAAGTGTTACCATGCCAGGAATGTCTAAGGCTGCGATAGTAGCCCATGTGTAAGTCAATTTGCCTCAGTGTTACTGATGCCTGGATGTAGGACACCCTCGGACTGGTTGGCAAATGATAATCAACCCTGACAAGTTAAGTCAGAATATCGGCCTCCAGCTATCATGCAGCAGCTTGTGGAAGACCTATGCTCCCTTCAGAAAAAAACATTTTCAAGCCGGATTTTAAAAGTATGTCTGGGCTGAGCCCTGGTGGCCTAGTGGTTGTGTGCGCAACTGTGGCCCCAGAATTGACAGTTCAAATCCAGCAGCAGCTCTCCAGGAGCAAAGCTGGGCTTCCTACACTCACCAGGGCAGTGATGCCACCAAAAAAAATAAATAAATAAAAGTATGTCTGAAGGTGTCTAAGGGACCACAGCATCTAAGATAATCAGTTGAAGGGAATTGCCACTTTTTCTGGTGGCCTGTTGTCAGTGCCTGAAGAGAGGCTGAGAGGCAGACCCAGAGCTTCCACTCAGAGGCAGAACACCAGCAGTGATGGTGGGAATCTCCAGGAACGCATAGAGACAACATTCTTTGGGTGTTTGAGGCCACTAAGGATTTAGGAGTCAAGATTTTGGAGAGAAGAGAGGTTCAAGAGCAGAAATCCAACACTCAGTGGTTTCCCCCTTTTAAAGTATTTGTTGGATTCTTGAGTTATTCTGGCAAGAGGTTAAGTAGCCAAGTAAAAAGTCACTGGGAAGCATAGTACCATTTTCAAAAGTCTCACAGAGTTCAGGAAGTGAATACAGGGGCTTAGGGGTTACCAAGAAAGAGGAGTCTTGGCAAGTGACACCTAGGAACAGGAAGGAAGCTAAAGTAGATCGAACTTTATAAAGCCTGCAGGTAGTCTCCAGGCAACTTAGTCCCTCGTGTAGGCAAGGTCTCCCTTCATTCAGTTGGCCAATAAGGAATAGACTGAGGCATTTTAGGATTGTCCAGAGATTCTGTAATTCTCTTCACCTTCTTGGGACTCGGACAAGAATTACTAGGCACACTAAGAAATAGATCCATGTCCCCTTCCCTTGCACCAAAAAAAAAAAAAAAACGCAATAGAAATAGACCCTCAGGTGACCAGTTATTAGACTGCTAAAACACAGACTTTGAAATATCTATAACTAGTATATTCATGGCGATTAAAAAAAACCCCAGCATGGTGATAACAAGTATGCAAACAAACAGAGCATAGATGATATGAGTCACAGTAATGCTTGTAACCAAGAGATAAAGGAGGCTGCAAGTTTTTGTTTTAGAAACAATGGCTGAACAACTTCCAAAACTAAACAATTATATCAAGACAAGAATTGCACATAGGCGATAAGAAAGAAAGGAAATCTATAACATAAGCACACCACAGTAAAACAACAAAAAACTAAAGATGGAATGAAAATATTACAAGAACACAGAAAAAAGAAAGTGATTTAAATGTAATATTAGCAATAAGGATGGTGACATTCTCAAGAGAAAAGTAAATATCAAATGGACTGTACAGAAATCTTCAAAGAGCTAAACGAAAATGACCACTGCCTTCTTTAAAAGTAAAGGTGAAATAAAGATATCCCAGACAACCAAAAATATTGAGAACCAGTGAATGTCAGTTCAAAGGAATTCTAAAAGGAGCCCTAAAGTCAAAAAGACCAGGATCTCAGAAAGAAACATGGACTGCAGGAAGGAGTGAAGAAGAATAAGCCAAGCTATGCTAACCCCCTCCCCAGAAAAAAGGCAATACAGAGGACAGTATTAAAGATATAGCCGGGGAGAGAGGTGGGTCTGCCCAGATTACACAGAAGTGAATTAAGAAGGTTTGTGTATGTGGGGAGGGTGGGGTGAGATGGAGAGTGGGCCTCAACATGGCCCACCAAACCCCAGGGAAGACATTCATGCGCAGAGCAACCAGTGCATGGAGATAGCTGTAGGGCTGGCCCCACAAGGAGACACGGTGTTCCCTCACTGACCCATAGCATTATGGGGGACAGCACTGGAGACACTGTGTGGAAAGTGTGCCCAGTCTGCTCCATACACAATAGGATGAAACATGAAGAGAGTGCAGCTGGGCAACAAGGGGAGCAATGTAATCAAGTCCTTAAGAAATCCTGAAAATGGACTTGGGAGACAGGGCTTGACACTGCATCAGAGGTGATTGGAAAACAAATGTAAAGGTCAGAAGACAGACCTGGAACTATCTATTGTTTTTTATTTTTCTGTTCTGTTTTGTTTTTCCTTTCACTCTATGTCTATCTATATAAGCTAGGCAGGACAAACAATCCAGAGGAGAAAACAACAGAACTGGTGGTTTGGGGGGGGGGGTGAACCTGGGGACCTGGGAGAAGAGGGAGCAGCAGAGAGGGGGAACCAACAAACTCAGTGACAAGGGAACAACAAGAGATTTAAAATTGATGGTGAGGAGGACGTATAATGCTGGGTGGGATTTGATCAAGAGCAATGTATCTGAGAGGACATACTGATTGCTGAATGGAGGGGGGCAGAGTATGATGGTGGGACAGGAGGAAGGCAAAAGGAAAGTGGAAAGGAATAGGAGATAAAATCTATTTACAGAGAGATAGCTATAGGCATGTATATATGCAAATATTTTAATTTATAACGAAAGAGATAGAGCCCAATATACATGTTAGGTATTAAGATAGTAGATGGACTTTGGGCCTCTACACCAGGCCTCCTTTAACACAAGAACACTTTAATAACCTGGCACACTTTGATACTCACCTTCCTGACACAATTGCTGAAGACAAAATGGGTGTGTGAGCAAAATGTGGTGGAGAGGGTTGATGGTGCCTGGCTATCAAAAGATACATTGTCTGGGGTCTTAGAGGCTTGAAGTCAAGCAGCCATCTAGCAGGGAAGCAACAAAGCCCACATGGAAGAAGCACAGCAGCCTGTGTGATCATGAGGTATGGACAGGAACGGGTCTCGGGTATCAAAAGAACCAAACTTAACAAGGCAGACTGGAGTGGATAACCAAAGCCCATCTCTAGACAATTGGATATATTCCCACAGAAGGGTTATAAGGAAGGGATGATTCAGCCAAGGTGTAGTATAATTCCTGAATACTTCCTGCCCCCACTACCACGACCCAATTTTACTTTACAAATCTGGCTAGACCGGAGAACACACATTGGTGCAGAGAAGAGATGCTGACACATGGCATTCAGGAAAGAAAATTCTCTCAGGAACAGTAGTGGGAGTAGTGATATCATGAGGGTTAGGGCATGGTCAGGGAGGAGCAAGGGTGAGAAGGGAGGGCCCATCACCAGATAAGGTATATAGCCCCCCCCAGAAGGGAATGAATAACAGAAATGTGGGTGAAGAAAGACAATGGGCAGTGTAAAGTCTGAAATAATAAAAGCAATATATAACTGATCAAGAATTCACAAGAAGGGGTGGGTGGGGGAGAAGAGCTAATACTGAGGGCTTAAGTAGAAAATGTTTTGGAAATGATGATGGCAACATATGGACAAATATGCTAGATAAAATTGATGTATGGAAAGTTATAAGAAAGGTCAGAGCCCCCCAAAAAATGACTTAAAAAGAAGAACAATAAGAACAAAGGTAAATATGTGGGGAAAGATAACTGAAATCTGACTGTACAGAATATATTGTTGTTGCCTTATGGAGTCTAAAGTACAGGTAAATTAAATGTATGAAAATAATTACACAAAAAGGAAGGGTAAAGCATATTAAAGCTTTTTAAAGCTCATAGTATTGTCTGGGAGGTGATAAAAATAATATATATTAGACTTTAATTAGCCATGGATACATATTATAGTATCTAGGCTAACCACTAAAAGAATACCATAAGAATGTATAATTGCCAAGATAATATAAGAGAATGGGACAATAAAAATACTTAATACAAAAGGCAGCAACAAAAAAGAAAAAAGTCACACATGAAGCAGAGAGTATATGTCAGAACAAATGGAAGGACTAAGGTTATAAACCCAAAGTGTTATCAATTCTGTAAAGTGTAAATATAATACTTTAATCACAAAATCAAAGATGTCAGACAAGATTAAAAACAAAAACAAAGTCCAGTGACATATTTCGCATTAAAGACACATCTTACATATAAGGATACAGAAAGACTGAACGTGAAAAGGCAGAAAAAAATTTCACAAGCACATGCTAACCAAAAGCAAGGTTAAGTAACCCTACATTTATCAAAGTAGATTTCAAGACCAGAGACATCATTACAAATAAAGAGGAAAACCGCAAACTGATAAAAGGGTGCATCAAGTATATTAGCAATATGTAGCCATTTTCATTTGTATATACAATACAGATTAAAACTATATAAAATAAAACTTGATTGGAAGCAAAAGGAGACTCAACAAATCCACAGTCATCCAGCTCAGTCTCACAGCCATAGACTCATAGGAACTCTCTCAGCACGGGGTCGATGCTCCAATTACTCTTCCGCTCACTGCCATCCAGTTGATTCTGAATCGTAGCAACCTTAAAGGGCAGGGTAGAACTGCCCTCCAGGGAAGAAGCCTGTGGGTTTCTGGGTTAGTCTGGGTAAATCAGGGAAACAAATCTGACCATCAGAGTTCAAGAGACCTAGAAAACGAGAAAGGCAAGGCTCATCGAGTCATTTGTCTCTCTGGCCTTCAATTAATCCCACATGTGTTTATCGGCTAGGTTGGCACAATAAACTTTAACTATCTCCATCTACCCCTTGCCAATTTGGCTACCGTACACAATTCTTTAACCTACCAATTTTAATTATGTAAACACCCACACCTTAACCCTATAATCCTATGAAAATATTTCCCCACCTATTAAGTTTGTAAGCTAACCACATCATGCCTTTATCTCCCCAATTTTGGGTATCCAATTATTATACTGCCCACTTATATCAAACCAGTGCTCTGAGGAGACAATCATACTTTTCTATGCGAAGAATCTTCATTCCAGTTGGAACCTTGTGAAGTCCATATTCATAAAGGGCAGGCCATCTATAAAGCGAGCAACAATATACACCAGTTCGCAGGCTCAAAAATTTCTTCATCTGGTCTTGGGTTCTGGTCAACTCAATGTGGGCTGCCTCACTTAGCCTCACTAAGGTGCCATTGTTCCGTTTGCCTTTAGACCATGGGCTCACACAAATACTCAAGAAGCCTAGCCCCCTTGTACTAGGTTATGAACTTTAGACCAGTCAACTCAGTCTCATCTTCTCCTCTTTTTCCTGTAAGCCAAGTCCACAGGTGGCAGTGACCAAACTCAAACCATTTCTTTATTATTGCATTTCTTCCACTTTCACTCAACAAGTAGGTCCAGATGGTAACCAAGCAAGTATTTCAGCCTGCACACAGGCTCCTTTTAACATTTAGTCCTAGAGAAGAAGTTTCTTCATGGTTCTGGATTTGTTTCAGTTTCTGACAAAGACCACTGGTTCCTGAGTACTCCAAAGCACTGGTGGGGCATATCTTTTCAAAGCTTTCTTTGCAGGCATGGGATAAACCCACCTAAAGATCACATTTTAATGGCTGAAAGCAAGTGGTATTAAAAGCTTTCTATTTTCATACTTCCCAATAAACATTTCTATAAATCATCTTATCAATAATAAGCAGAAGAAATTAGTGTAATCAAAAATAGAGTCAGATACTAAACTCAATTCTTATCTAAATCCATATCTAAACGATTCTATTTACACAGAAATATGGGATAAGGTCTCTGAGAGCATTAAGCCAGATCCAGGCTTTCTCTCAGGCATTTTGACCTTCTGCCAGTCATTTTCCTTAAGCAGCATGGTTTCTGAGAAATTCAAATGGCGATTTCTACCCCTGAGTTCAAATTACACATTAATCACATTCATTTTCACCATTTTAATAGGAATAATCAAAGACTGCAATCAAACATAATAATCAAAACTTCCCATATTCTTTCCAGAAAATAACCCAGTAAACTGCATGGGCATATCTGACTTCTGGCTAGCCAAAGAAGAAACACTACATGAGGCAGAAGTCAAATAACCATTCATTCTCCACCTCTATGATTTCTTTCTCCAGTACCCCACTCCTGATACCATAATGAGTTAGTCTGGGTACATTAGAGAAATATGTGTGTATGCATTATATATATGCCTGAGTAAACACACACGTTTTACATAAAGGCTAAGTGTACATTAAGAAAGCATCCCAACCCAGTGCTGTCCAAGCCCATAAGTCCAACATCATTAGCTCATATGTCTGGCAGTGATCTACAAAGTCCTTCTCAATCTCACAAAACATCTGCGACGATGCTGACTGCAGGAGGAAAGCTGGATCAGTGAGTGTACAAGCATCTCAGCACTAACAGGGGTCTCCACACGGCTGCTCCAGCACCCAGGGCTGCATTGGGGTAGGTCCATGTGGCTTCTCCTGAGGGATGTCTCACAGAAAGTGAGCCTGTGACCTGCAACAGGGAACTGGCTAAGGCAGCTGACCCTGGTCCAACTATCAGAAATCAAGAGACCAGAAAGGCGAGGCTCACTGAACTATTTTTCTCTCCGTCCTTCAATTAATCCCACATGTATTTATCAGCCAGGTTGGGCACCATGAACTTTAACTGTCTCAGTGTCTGAGACGGTATAACTTTCCAGAAGGAGAAAGCCTCCTCTTTTTCTTACAGAGCAGCTGGTGATTTCAAACTGCTGACCTCACAATTTGCAGCCCAATCCACAACCCAACCAGGACAATCGTAAAGGGATACAAACACTTTCTCAACAATTACCTCATATATTCGAGTATAAGCTGACCCTAATATCAGCTGAGGCACCTAGTTTTACCACAAAAAACTGCATTAAACATGTGCTGAAAAACTTCGCTTATACACGAGTATATGCGGTAATAAGTAAATTCCCCCAAATCAGGGAAGATAGGGAGAATTTGAGCCTGACTGACTAAAGCTGACAAGCATAGGACACAGCAACCACCAGCCCATTCTGTCAATAAGCATACCTGGAAAGTTTACCAAAACAAGTTATGCATTGGGTCATAATGCATATGTGACAAATTCCAAAGGACATTATATTTAGAGGATGTTCCCTAATCACAGTGGAATTAAAGTCAGAATTAGTTACAAAAATAAGAAGAGTGAGAAAACCCCCAAATGTCAGGAAATTAAGCAAAGCATTTCAAAATAACTCTCATCAAAGGAGAGAGCTGAATAAAAATTAGGGGAAAATTGACCTGAATTATAATAAAAATACATCAACACTTGCAGGGTGTCGCTAAATCTGGGTTTAGAAAGAAATTTATAACCTTAGATGCAAATAAAGCTGAAAAGGGTATTTCACTGTTCTTAGGGCAAAATTAAAATCTCTAATACAGCAAAAAAAAAACAAAAACCTGTCGGATCAGACGCCTATGGACTTGTTGGCACTCCATTATTGCCTCTCTCACGGCATATTCATTACTCTCTAGCCACACTAGCCTCCTCTCGATTCCTCGAATGTGCGGAATTGCTGCCTGCCTCAGGACGGGGACTGCACTGAGTCTTCTGTCTGACAGGCTCTTTTCATCCTCTGGCCCATTTCTCCTCTCCCTGTAGGCAGCTCAGTCTCTCTGTTATTTCCTCAGAGAACCCCTCCCTAACCTTCCAGTCTGTGTTAGGCTCCTCTCACACATACTTTTTCATTGAAACTTTTCTTCGTGGCATTTATTACTGGAATTAAGTAACGGGCTAATTGCTTCTTTGGCAATTAATTAAAAAATATAGTTTGTTATCCCCCAAATGCAGTACGCTACTTGCTGCAGGGCCTGAAGCTCTCTTATATATCTCCAGTACCTAGCGTGATACCTGAAAAGGAGTAGGCACTCAATACATGTGTGCTCGATGAATGGATGAACGCATGGGGTGCTAGTTTCGCTATCTAAGTAACATTGATTTTCTCAAAGGTTGCTAAAGGCCCCCCTAGTCTTGAAAGGAAACTCCCCACTATTTCTGCTGACGGCGATGTGCTTTATTTCTAGGGCACAGTGCGATTCAGTCATTTGCTAATCCAAGAAATCTGCTCGTCATGGCCCTCCACCCCCCCAAGTCGGCGTAAACAAAATCATTTCCGTCTTTACACATATTCCTGTTTAATCCAGTTGGGAAAAGGCATACCGATCAGTTTACTACTCAAATTTGCTCTGTTCTATGCCAAACTATGTGCTGTAACGTTATATAAATGCTCGTCCTTCCTAATAATCAAACAAACAAACAAACAAACAAAACCCCCTTAAATCCACTGTCCTTGAGTCAATGCTGGCTGACAGGGCCCCGCTGTGGGCTTCTGAAAACACAAGTGTTTACGGGGGTAGAAAACTCAGTCTTCTCCCTCAGAGCTGCTGCTGGTTTCAAAGTACTGACCAGGCGGATCTCAGTGCAACAGTCACACTATTACCCAACACCAGTCAGGGGCACCCTAGGTCTTCTTTCCACCATCATGTAAGCGTCACTTAGAGCATCAAAGGGGGTGTCCCCTCTGTTTGGCAGATGGGAAAGCTGAGACCCAGAGAGGGGAAGTGACCCATGCCAAGGTCCCTAGCCAGGCAGTGGCAGGGCGGCGGCTGGAGCGACGGTCCATCTGATTGCAGAGCCTCCTGAGGTTCTCTCCACCCTATCCTGCTGCCAATCATTCATTCAGAGAGTGACCATCTCTGAGGGACAAAGATCAACCCAGGGCCCCACAAGTCAGTGCAGTGAGGTACAACCCATGCTCCGAGAGAAGGCACGGAGGACTAATTGGGAGACTTTAGGCAAGGCTTCACAAAGCCCCCCTTTGTGTCACAATACAAGGGGGGCTTAGCACAGGCCAGGGGGAGGTAAGTAGGCTGCTCTAGAAAGCATCTCCACAAAGCAGGGGCACCACCTCCTTTTTGATAATCTCCTGAGAGCCTGATCAGGGGTTCCCCTTCTAGCTCGAATACAAAAGGCAGCCTCTGCTCATGGAGACGGGCCGGAAAGCACCTCTGCTGTGTCACCTGCCTTTACTGAGGCACTACTGAAGAACTGAGGGCTGGTTTGGTCAATTACAGAGAACCAATGACGGCCATGGCTCCAGGTGAGAGAATCAGGAACAGATGGTTTGATGAGTTAAGACCGAAGTCTGAAATTAGGCAGGTTTCAAGGCTCACGCAGGCATTCTCACAAGCACCGTGCAAAGCTGTCAGGGAAAAAGAAACACATCCTTACCTTATTGTGTTCTCCACTTTTGAAGCGGCCTCATGGAATTGCTGTGAAGACAGTTTATACATCTCGGCATTCTAGAGAGAGAGAGAGAGAAAAGACTGGCTATCAAAGACCAAAATCTGGCTCCCACATGGGACGCAGGCACCAAGGGTCAATGCAGGCTGGCGATGGATGCCAGCGAGGGCTCTAGTCACCGTGGAGATGCTGGTGCTTGGAAGTCCTAGAGTAGCCCATGAGGTCAGTCCTCATGTCAGACCATGACCCAGCAACAAGTCCAGCCTGGGTTTGTAAGCACAGCTTTATAGGAAGAGAACCCTGCTCATGGTTTAGGGCTACTTTTAGCTACCACAGTAGAGTTTAGGATTTGCAACAGAAGTTACATAGCCTGCCAAGTGCTAAACCATGATCTTTTAAACAGGTTTGGTTTTTTGCACCCCCCCCCCAATGCCCCGCTAGGTTCAATAACTATTTTACAGATCCCTTCTGATGCCCAAAGAGGCAAAGAGACAACGTCACAAAGCAAGTGCCCGCATCAACACTAAAACCCAAGGGTCTGCATTCCCTGTCAACTGCACTCTGCTGCCGACCATAACCACCTGCTCCTCTGCACAGCAGTTACCGGTCCAGAGTGTTGTGGGTGCTTCCGAATCTCCTTTAGCCTACAGATAGAGATGGGTCTGTGGAGGGAGAGCCCAGACAAAGGGCCGAGGACAAAGACATAGCCAAGCTTGAATCCTGGCTCCACCTCTGTGTGACTCTAGGACGCTTCCCTTCTTTGTGTGACAGAGGTGAGTCCAGAGTCACGTCGACCCAGCTCTTTCAACGTCATGCTCCCCATGTTCGCACTGGTTCTCAAAGGAGATCAACGTTCACCCCATCTGCTGAGCCCACTTCCCATCAGGTGGCGGAAAAGCTCCCAAGGGGACACGTACGTGAGGGCAGCTGACTTCTTTGGTGAGAGGTGGTTTCAAGAACAAGACAGCCCCATGACGGGCTTCTGAGACAGGGAGAGGCCAGGTTACCTACCAGGTGGACACAGGCGGGCAATAAGAACCGCAACGGTGCTAATGAAAGAGACCCGAGGAAAGGTCACACAGCGTCTACCTCCTATGTGCCAGGCCTCCTGTCACCCCCTTTCTAGAACCTCAAGAAGGGGATGTGAGTCTATCTTATTGATAAGCAAACTGATGTCTCAGGTGGCCATTGACATCTTCAGTCAGTGACTGGCACAAGCTTGCAAGGGAGGTGAGAAGACTTGTTTAGGTCTCTGTGACATGGAGGTGAGCTTCCACTTTCTGGGCTCTCTCCTCTCCAGCATGTCACAGACAGCTTGACCTATGGGGAACATCATCAGGGTTAATCTGGTCCTTCCAGAGAGGTTTAGAGCCGGAGGATGTGATGGTGACCAAGGCTTTCTATTTTAAGTGGTGGGTCATTTTAAGGTGTGTGTGCTCCTCTAACCCTGCTGGTTTCTCATAGACCTGCCTGATGTGACTGACAATTGAGTCATTCAGGGAACGTCACTTCCAGGTCTCAAGGGCCATTGTCTCAGGGGCTCTACCAGATTCTACCCAACTAGTAAGTCGGTTTTATTGTTGTTGTTTGTTTCATGATTTTGAGTTTTGTTCACCTCTAATGGTGGCAGGGCCCTGGTTTCAGAGGCACAAAGATTGACGCCTCTTTGATTTTCTTTACTCTTCTACCCTTTGGACTGAGAGACACCCATAGTGGCACCTTAGATGGCTGGTGACTAGCTTTTAAGGGTCTGGTCCCTACTCGCTAAGGCAGGGTATAGAACATTGTCTTTGTGGACCGTTTGTTATACCATTGGCCTTGGTGTCCCCCAGGACCAGTGATCTACTCTGTTCCCTCAAGGTGTTTGTTGGTGTTTATAAAATTTTCATGACTTTGCCCTTCTGAGCAAAGAGCCTATTTGCAAAACGGTAAACACACAGGTACAAACATCAAACCCCTATTTGTGGATCTACTCCTGTCCTCCCTCCTGTGTGTCCATCAGACTGCGTGTGTATGTGCAAACAGCTACTCCTGTATCACTGTATTGCAGGACCGTGTGTGTAGCATGATTTCCTCTGTTGCCTTTCACTCTTACACTTGTCACAGTGTCTCCCCCTGCCCCAGTTGTTTTGTGATCAACTTCCCTGTTACTGAGTATTGCTGTCCCCTTTACCCAAGTTAACATGCATCTATCCTCTCCTTTCCTTCCTCCCTCTACCCCTCCTGTCAAACATCAGCGTGTCTCTTTTAGTGTAAACATATTTGCTTGACTTTTGACAATAGTGGTCACTCTCTTCCAGGTAAACTCTACGTGCCTTCTCTGGGAACTGAAAGGAGACGCTGAAGGCCATTGCTCTCGACATCATGTCCATGAATGCAGCTGGGGCTGTGTGAACTTGGTAAGCAGCTGGGCAGGATGGCTAGCTCAGATTGAACATGCGGTCAGCTAGCTTTGTCACAGGAAATGCTCACAGGCCAAGAAGGGGCTGTAATTCCCCCACTGTAGCTTCCTCTATTGTTTCTTTATCTGACTCAGAGAACCCTCTTCCTGTCCTGGCCCACATCTTGTTCCCCACCTCCAATCTGCCTTAGCAGGCTCCCAAGGGCTAGATGTTATGTGAAACTGTCACCATCCTCTGCTCCTTTAGTCCTAGAACTGAGTTCCTGTTTGTTTGTTTGTGAGAGGTCTTCTCTTCCACCAGGCCTTCCTGAAGCAGTGGAAGAGGGCACAAACCCCTTTTTCTGGAGTGGTCCCACACCTGGCCGACTCCTTGACCACATAGTCAGGGAGGACTTGGGCATTCTAGATGGGATTTTCTGCCACACACATTCATGCTGAGAACCAGCTAAGCACAGGAGATTCAGCAGAACACATGACCCACTTCCACGGTCCTGGCGATCATGGTGACAACATCTTTTAAGGCAGTGTCCTGCAGTTGCAGCTGCAGCAGGATCTGGCCTGGAGCTGTATAAACCGTTAGCTGGGCAGGGTTCCCTAGGAGATGACACCATTGAGGCCTATACTTTTTTTACATTAAGAATTATTTGGGGGTGGGAGGGAAAAAAGAGGAGCTGATACCAAGGCCTAAAGCAGTAAGCAATTGTTTGGAAAAAGATGCTGGCAACGGATGTACAAACATGCTTCATACAATTCATGTATGGATTGTTATAAGGGCTGTAAGAGCCCCTAATCAAATGCTTTATAAAAAATTAATTTTAAGGATATCAATAATGATTACACAACATGAAAACTATAGTCAATGGCACTGAATTATATAGGTAGAAGTTGTTGAATTGGAGAATGCTTTCTATTAAATCATTTTATTGGGGGTTCATACAGCTCTTGTCACAATCCATACGTGAATCCATTCTGTCAAGCACATTTATTACCATCATCATATTCAAAACATTTTTTCTACTTTAGCCCGTGGTAACCCTTCTATTATTTTCCCCTTAACTATATATATATATAGGGGGTTATATAACTCTTATCATAATCCATATATCCATCCATTGTGTCAGGCACATTTGTACATTTGTTGCCATCATCATTCTCAAAACATTTGCTTTCTACTTGAGCCCTTGATATCAGTTCCTCATTTTTTCCCCTCCCTCCTCCTTCCCCCTCCCTCATGAACCCTTGGTAATTTATAAATTATCATTTTGTTATGTCTTACATTGTCCAACGTTTCTCCTTACCCACTTTTTTTGTTGTCTGTTCCCCAGGGAGGGAGTTATATGTAAATCCTTGTAGTTGGTTTCCTTTTTTCTACCCTACCTTCCCTCCACCCTCCCAGTATCGCCACTCTCACCACTGGTCATGAAGGTATCATCTATCCTGAATTTCCCCATGTTTCAGGTTCCTATCTATACCAGTGTACCTCTGCTGGCCTAGCCAGATTTGTAAGGTAGAATTGGGATCCTGATAGTGGGAGGGAGGAGACATTGAACGACTAGCAGAAAATTGCTATACTTAACCCTGATGCACTCATCTCCTCCCCAAGATCCCTCTGTTGGCAAATGTCCAGTTGTCTACAGATGGGCACTGGGTCCCCAATCTGCACTCCCCTTCATTCACACTGATAAAAGACTTTTTGTTCTTTGATGCCTGATACCTGATCCCTTCGACACCTCATGATCACAAGGCTGGTGTGCTTCCTGAATTGGAGAATGCTTTGTTGTGCATATCTACGCCACAATTTTTTTTAAGCTACATGAATAACCATGAGTACAAGGAAGAAGAAAATGTTCTAACTGGATTGTGGTGGTGACTGTACAACTCTTTTTGATATAACTGAACCATTGAATTGTAGGATATGTGGATGAAGTGCCCACATATATAACTGTTTAAAAATTATTTTAAAAATCCCAATCCGCTGAGCCCCGGTGGCGTAGTGGTTGTGTGCGGAACTGCGGCCCACTGGGATGGAGGTTCGATTCCGGCTCCCAGGAGCAAAGGCTGGGCCTCCTACCCACCACCAGGGCAGTGATGCCTAAAAAAAAAAGTATAAAAATCCTAATCCTTAAACATGGCTTCAAAAATAGGCAGTAGAAAGTTCAGGCAAGCAGAGAGCAAAGAGGAAGCCCCTCCTCTGCCTTGGACTCCCAGGCCCCTCTTCCTGCTCCAGGACCTCCTTTGGTAGAGTCCACTATGCAGATACAAGGAAGTGCGCATGTCCCACATTTGAGTGACACAAATTGTACTATATTCTACTGGATGAGTCCAACCAACTGTTGGACTACTAACTGTGATCCAGTGGTTCAGACCCACCGGCTGCTCCCAGGAAGGGAAGATGAAGGTGTCTGTTCCTACAAAGTTTCCAAGGCCCCAAGAAACCCTCTACAGAGTCCATGAAGAAAGAAGAAGGTGTCTGTTCCTTCAAAGTTTTAGAAGGCCCCAAGAAACCCTCTACAGAGTGCTATGACTTGCAATCAACTTGGTGGCAGTTGAGCTTGTTACTGGTAGATACAAAGAACTACACCTTTCCTTTTCACTTCATACACTGAGACCTCGTCCTTTTACGTGGCTGTATAGTATTCCATGGAGCGAAGGCATATTCTGTAATTCACTTAACTAGTTCCTCATCTGTTGGCATGAACAGTATTCCAAGTCTTCTGATGCTCTGAGCAACAGGCATCTTTGCACCAACAACTCTGGAAATTATTGAGTCTATCTGGAGAGTGCATTCTAGAAGTAAAATGTATGGCCAGTTGGTACATCTATATTTTAATGGACTAGTCTTCATGGTTGAATGGAAATGGGCCAATTAATGAGAGGAGGGTCTTCGGTACTGGAGCAGCGGTACCTGGGAACATGATGGCAGTGACAGCTGAGGTCGGTGCTGCTGCAACACAGGGTCAAGAGGTAGAGAAGGGCTGAAAAGAGAACTGGGGCCCAGAGGCAGGAGGATCTCACTTGCAGGCAGAGTTGGGAGTTAATACAGGCTATTTTTTTTAAGCAAGAAAATGACAGAATAAATTTGTATCTTAGAAAGAACCTTCTGGCAGCTGTCTGCAAAATGAAGCCCAAGTCCTTACCACTAGCTCGTCGCCACTGCTGGGAGAGCACAAATCCCTGTGGAAGTGCTGGGCATGCTGGCACCTGGAAAGGAGTTCTCTTACCCACTTAGAACCCACTGGAAGAGATTTCTCACATGCATTGTTCTGAATGTTAACACATTAATTAACAGCCAGTGATCACAGACTATTATTTCTGGGTCATTTTCTTCCCAGACTATTCTTCGGGGTCGTTTAGGCTCTTCAACTCCAGATTTTGCAAAGTCTTTTCTTTTATCCTAGAAACACTGCCTGCCCCCCACCCACCCCACCCTCCGCCACCGATTTCCTCCAGCTGCTCCACACATGCATATCTGAAGCCGGAAGAGCCTTTCTCCGTTAATTAAACTATCATTAAGAATTAAATAACGTGAGTAAGGAGGTGTGAGTGCGGTCTCTATGGGCTTCAAGAGTCGTGATGGGTTTTTTTTTTTCAATGATATCCCAAGCAATTTTCATATTGTCTGGTTTCTCCAAGGGTCTACGTTTCAGAGATCGACAACGACGGCACGGGGCAAGATGGAGAGAAGGTGCGGGATTTGGGGCCTGCTGCAGACCAGAGAGAGGGCCCTGCCTCCCCTCCCTGGAGCAGAGAGGAGGGGTGCCGAGGAAGTTCAGGAGGGAGGATGCATCAACGCCACGCGTGAAGGTAGCAAGGATCTGCATCGGCCCTGTAATCCACACTGGCGTAAAGCCAGCCTGTGAGGTCAATGACTCTAACACAGTCTACGTGGGCGGAGCTACTAAGTGCGACCTCTAGGCTTGAGAGCCCCTAAACAGCAAGGCAGCATGGGCGCTTATTCACTGCTTTTCTATGCACAGGCTATATTGTGGTCTCATGAAATAAAGAAGCTAAGAAGGAATTTATATTAACAACAAGCAAAAGAACCAAAGAATAACTGCACAGCGACCTATGGCACCGATGACCGGTCTGGATGCTGGAATTGGACTGTCTGAACTGGACCGGGGTCCATCTCACACTAGCGTACACACCATTGGAAAGTGTTCACACCCATCTGTTTCCTCAGCTTCTTATCTGTAAAAAGACAGTAAAAGAATCTCCTTCCTAGAGTTCTGGGGAAATGAACGAGGTAGCATATACACACGAGATGCTCACAACAGTGCTGGCACAGAGTGAATGCCCAATACCTGTTTGTTTGTTTTTTAAGATCATTTTATTGGGGGCTCTTATAATTCTTGACACAAGCCCTTTATGAATTGTATCAGACACATTAGTACATATATTGCCATCATTCTTCCTAGGTATTTACTTTCTATTGAGCCCTTGGGATCGGTTCCCCGCCCCATGAACCCTTGATCGATTGTTATTATTTTCTTTCTTTCTTTTTTTATTTGGGGGCTCATACAACTCTTATCACAATCCATCCATTGTATGTCAAGCAGACTTGTACATTTGTTGGCCTCATGATTCTCAAAATATTTGCCTTCTACTTAAGCCCTTTGTATCAGCTTCTCATTTACCCCCTTCCTCCCTGCTACCCCCTCCCACATGAACCCTTGATAATTTATAAATTATTATTATCTTGTCATATCTTACACTGTCTAACATCTCCCTTCACCCACTTTTCTACCGTCCATCCCCTAAGTAGGAGGTTATATGTAGACCCTTGTAATCAGTTCCCCCTTTCTACCCCACCATCCTTCTACCCTCCCAGTATCCCCACTCTCACGACTGGTCCTGAAGGGATCATCTGTCCTGGATTCCCTGTGTTTCCGGTTCTTATCTGTACCAGTGTACACTCTCTGCTCTAGCTGGATTTTTTTTGGGGGGGGGGGCATCACTGCCCTCTGGTGGGAGTGGGAGGCCCAGCCTTGGTGCTGCTGGATTTGAAACACCAATCCAATGGACTGCAGTCCTGCACTCAACCACTACACCACCAGGGCTCAGCCCTATCTAGCTGGACTTTTAAAACAGAATTGGGATCATGGTAGTGGGGTAGTGGGGGGAGAAAGGAGAAGCATTTAGGAAGTAGAGGAAAGTTGCATGTTTCATCGTTGCTATACTGCACCCTGACTGGCTCATCTCTCCGCGACCCTGCTGTAAGGCTCTATAGAGTCTTAGAAACCCACAGGAACAGCTTAACCCTGTCCTCGAGGGTCAGTGTCAGTTGCAATCAACTTGATGGCAGTGATTTTAGTTTGATGGTGAAGTGTTGATGTGATGCTGGAGCTAGCATTTCAGACGCAAGCAGGGTCACCCACAGTCAACAGGTTCCAGTGGAGCATCAAGACTCAAACAAACTACTCATTGAAAATCTTACGAATACCTGTGGAACACTATTTGATATAATGGCAGATGAGCCCCTCATTTTGGAAGGCACTCAAAATACAATCGAAGAAGTGTTGCCTCCTCAAAGTAGAACAGATGTTACTGACGTGGGTGAGCAAAGCATTAGAATTTTCCTGCGTTATTGTAGCATGACTCAAGTTAAGTAAAAACAGCTGCAAACATCCATTAATAATCAGAATTTCTGAAGGATGAGAGTTGAGAGAAGTTGAAAGTGAAAAATATTTATAAAATTTTAAATTGAAATGGAATATAAAGCATAAGCTGTGATATTCTAGGCATTAGTGAGCTGCAATGGATGCATTGGTATTGGCCATATGAAGTTGAATCATCATTTGGCCTAGGATGGGAAGGAAGAGGAAGAGTATCACATTCACAGTCAAAAAAAGATCTATCCTGAAGCAGAGTCCTGTCAGTGATAAACCCACATAACTACGATGAAAACTAGTGTGGCATTGCATAATCTACTGTCAACTTGAGGAAAGGGGTGGAGTCTAGCCTGTCAATCAGGTGGTAGCCAATGAGGACTTGGAGTGGGCAAGGCCTTCTGCTGAGGATTCTGGGAATTCCTGTCTTCTTTCCTGGAGGCCAAGCACACACTTTGTGTAAGACATTCCGGTTGCCAAGCCACATGGAGCTACAGTGATGGAGCAAGAGCCCTGGAGCTGAAGGAGCCACATGGAGTCTCACACCAGTGCTGAGATGCTGCCTTTGCCACTGGATCCACAAGACTTTCCACCCGCTGTCTTGTAATCTTGATTGTAATCTTGATTGTTCCCTGATTCATAAAGTAGCAAAATTACAGTTATGAAGTAGTAACAAAAATAATTTTATGGTTGGGGGGCACTACAACATGAGAAACTATATTAAAGTATTAGGCATGTCTGACCTAAGCTATGGTATTTATATATGTGTGTGTGTACATATATGTATACATATATATCCAAACAATGAATAAGGAAGACCTCAGAAGAATTGATACATTTGTATTATGTTGAGGTGAGGAACACTGAAAGTATCATGGACTTCCCGAAGAAGACTGTCTTGAAGGAAGCACAGCCAAAATGCTTCTTAGAAGTGAAGATAGCAAGAGTGTGTCACACATAGTTCGGACATGCTACCTACCAGGAGCGCTCAGACCAGGAAAAGGGCATCATGCTTGGTAAAGCAGAGGTTCGGTGAGAAAGAGAAAGAGCCTCAACAAGACGGATCAACGCAGTGTGGCCACGGTAGGCTCAGGCAAACCAACGTGAAGATGGCGCATGGCTGGCCAGTGTTTCCTCCTGCTATGGATTGGCACGTGCTCAATGGCACTTCGCAACACCAACTGCTGGGCAACAGCATCTCTCTCCCAACTCTCAGGCAAAATTAATCACTCCATTCTCAGGGCTCTGCACTAAGACCTAACAGATGAGTAGCACTTTTTACATCGTTTTGCAATACCTTTGTCTGCCCAATTTAAACTAGGGAGTCCTTGAGTTCAGGATCTCTTTACCTTCATTGCTAAGTCTTGGCCAAATACTGTATCTGATAAGCCCACATGAGAAGAATGAATTAAGGATTTCGTCCTGGGCTAATTCTGGGTCTCCTTCTCCCTCGCCTCACTAGTACTGTGTCAACTGTGCCCTTTGACATAATGGAAGCGCAGCTTCATATTTGGTGGATCTCCACTCCCTGCCCTACCTTTCTTGACTCTACCTCCCATCTGGCTGCAACAACCATGTCCCCAGAGAGCATAGCCCACGAGACCCTTCTCCTCCCCCTCCTCCAGGACGCCTCGTTCATTTCAATGTCCCGCGTCTTAACATTCCTCCCGTCATTGAAATCTTGCTGTAGTGTCAGTGCGAATTAGTAAGTTAGTAAGGCTGGCTTTGGATGAGACCCTTCCTAGAAGAACCAGCATTTGTGACAAGGCATCGTGAGAAGATTCGTCCATGCTCCCCCTCACTACTATCCGCCACCCCCCCCCCCATGAGAAGTCCAGGGCTGAGTTTTATGGACCATGCCTCTACCACGATAGGAGTTGGGCCTTAAGGCTTCCTACATTCTGGTAGCTTCTAGCTTGGGTGCATGTATTTGGACAGAGATGTTTATTATTCCCTTTTATAAGGTAGCTTTTTAAAACACAGGAAGCATTTGGCATATATGTATGTATGTATGTGAACACACACACAGACTTTGTCCTCTATCAAGCCCTCAAACTCACGTCCATGGAACCCGTGTTGACTCATAGAGACCCTATCGGACAGCGGAGAATGGCCCCTGTGAACTTCCAAGATCGTGACTGTTTATAGGTGCAGAGGGCCCCATCTTTCTCCCCAGGGGCAGCTGGTGGTTTCGAACTTCTGATCTTGCTGACCTTGCCCTCAATTCAATTTATACAGAATACTGTACATGAGTATTCGACCTGGGAGTAAATTCAGGATTTCATCTACGAGCGGTTTTTTACTGAATGTAGCTCAGACATGTAGCCTGTGAGAAGAGACTCGAACCTTTGGCCGTACTTGGGCAATTGCCTCGCGTGCCCCAGGCTGAAGAAGCATGCTCAACAAAGCACACAGACAGCGTCTTGGAGCCTATGGTTCACTGGACAGGGCACACCCCCATTCAAAACAAAACAAAACCCGAAGCCCAAAGAGCAGCTGTGCAATTTGCCCGAAACAGACTGGTGAGTTTATGTAGTTTCTTACAAACCATCTTCGTGATTTCCCAATAAAAGAAGCTTGTCCGAGCCACAGGGGCGACTCTGCTTTCAGAATCTCCTGGGAATGTCAACCAGAGTCTGTGTCAGATAGATGAAGGTCAAAGCCCCACTGAGGTGCTCTATTTTTTCCCCCTAAATGCGATGGTGTAGGGAGAATGAGTTCACCTAGCTGGGCCCAGGGCCTGCGAGCCAGGAGGTGATCTCAGAAGCAAACTGAGGCTAGTGAGTAAAGTGAAAGGGTGGCAGAAAGCTTTAACCGGCTGATAAGTACTGAGCCACACTTAACCAAGAGGGACAGAAGCCGTGGGAGGGTAGACAGGAAGAGCATGCGATGGTGTGCTTGGAATAAACAGGATTGACAAAGTAATCTACCACCTTAATCATCATCCTGCAGGATGTGGAGAGAGGAGAGCAGCCCCGCCCGCCAGCCAGCAGTTTACCAGTTTTAACACAAATGCAGGGGAAGAGCTACGCCTCTCAAGCTGCTGGGGTTTGTTGGCTTTCTTCCTTACTTTCATTTAGTTATTTATTTTGTCCTTTCAAAAATGCATTTTCCTAAATGAATATCCAGTTTGAAAACAAAATTCTTAGTACACTAGGAAGGAAAAGGGAAGGGAAAATCAAAAGCCATGAATTTGGGTTTCCGTTTGGCTACCTACTGGCGCTATGACCCTGCGTACCACATACAAGGTCTTGGTACGGAGAATTGCTGCATTCCTCTGCAGCAAAGAGTATCAGAATGGAAAATCCCAGCCCCGGTGCTATAAAGCTCCCAGGGTTGGGCATTAGATGGTTGAGTGATGAGGGTGAGGCCAAGGAGGCACACAGTAGGCTTCTCCATGCGGCATGCCATCAGGAACTGTAGGTTTCAGCCAGAGGTGTTTGTGGCAGATGTTTCCATGTTTCGTGCCGCTGCATGACATGCTTCTTCATGGGTGAGGCTCTGGGGGGAGACCTCTCCTCTGTGGTCATTCTGAGGACAAGTCTGATTCCTTCTCTGATGACTCCCGGGAGAGGGAAGCTTTCTCAGGAGGGATACACTTCTGGTTCCCTTGCCTCCCCCAGAACTTCGCCCTCACACAAAGCTGAGAGCTAGCCTTTGGCACAACAGCCATGAGATCAGTCCAAGGCAGCGTGGCTATTCTCACCCACTAGCAGCTGGTGAGAAATGCAGACCACCTCAGGGCCTGCCATACAGACTTCTTAACAAACCTTCTCTTGACCCAGCCCCCAGGTCGCTCATTCAGGAAGAGTGGGTGTGCTGAATGTGGGACTCCGATGTGTTTTGAGAGTTCTGTATTTATTACTTTTTGAATGCTCCTGGGTGGATCCTGTTGTCTTCAATTCATCAGTCTTGGCGTTTTCTACCTGCAACTTAAAAAGTACTCAAAATTTGCCCAGAGTCCTTGAAAATAGCTTGCCCCGTGCTTACCCTCTAGGCCAATGGGCCTCAATCCTGGCGCGACCTGAGAGTTACCTGGACAATTTTTAGAGGATTCCTGAGTCCCTATGCAGAGATTCTGATTTACATAGCTAATGTGGGGTGGGATCTAGACATTAGGTCTTTGAGAACAGTCTCCAAAGGATTCTAATGAACAGGTGAGGATGAGAACCCTTTGTAAGGTCAGAGAAACCTGGAGCTGGAGATCAGCATTTAAGCCTCGGTTTCAACACTTACTAGTTTGTTCTTCAACCTTTAGGCAAGTTCTTTAACCTTCCTGCGCCTCATCTACCTCATCTGTCATAGACAACAGGGAGTGTGTGCCTAGGATAAGCGGTCCTCCATCCCTCAAAGTGATGCCGTGGTGAAATCAACGGCTAGTGTCACAAAGAGCATTCAGGAAGTGCTGCTGTTCCTAATGCACTTTTCATTCCTGCAGTCATACAAAACAAAGCCCTAGTGTCACCGGGGTTAGAGCCCTCACTCAGCCGCTAGGTGAGAAGGCTGGAGTCAGAACCCACTAGCTCTCCATAGGAGAAAGTCAGGGAGTCTGCTGGGTAAGAATTTACAACCTAGGAAAGCCTAGGGGGCAGCTTCAATCTATCCTGGGGGCCCACTGTGGATAGAAATCATGGTGATGGCAGGGTAGTTGACTGGCAATGGGGAAGAACCGCCACCTTCTGGTTATCATGATGCTACCAAGTCTTCTATGACCAGCCCCTCACGCTCTTTAACTCTTCCTTAAAGGACATGGCTTCAAACTCCCCCCTCCCCCACCAATCTCAGCATTACTCCTTTGAAAGCACGTCAGCTGGTCTATGTTGCAGAAGGGGGTAGACGTAATTGTAACATCCAGTCTAACTAGGAAGCTTCTCTGGCATATACATTATCCCCGTATGGATGCAGTGTCCAAAATGCATTAGGTTTGGGGGCAGTTTCATTTGAGATGATTGCTAGCCGCTGTAGTATCCTTTCTGTTTCTTTCAAATAGCTTGCCAAATTAAATCCGTTTAATTCTAGGGAAATAAGCTAGCGAGGTCTGTATCCAGTATGTGACTGGGGTCAAGCCAACCTAGTGAACTCGCATGGCTTGCCCCCAGTTCTGGAGAGGGATGGGAGCTTCTGTGAAATGGAGGGGACCCCTTGCAAAGCCAAGAGGATCCTACAGAAACAGAGGCAAGAGTTTCAGTCTAAAGTCCCCTACAAAGGCTGCTCTTACATGTGCTCACGTGGCTCCTTAATGGTTGAGCTGGTTAGAATTTTGGTTTGGGTTATTGCATCTGAAGTATGCATGCACAACTCCCACGTGGTCACCACTGAGCTGCTTTTTCTGCACTCACAAGTGCTGGGTTATGGTCACGCGGTATCTCATTAGAGTCTTTCAGCATTTGAAAGGTAGCTGCTGTGTCTAGTTTCTAAATGGTGAAAGGTCAAGTGACTGACCTGCCAACGTCACAGAGGTGGAAAGCTGGAATTAAAATCGGGTCTACCTCTGACTCCGTATCACCTTGAGCTTAGTGCCAAGTCAAAGCCGTGGTCAAAGCCTCATTCAGGTTGCTACATGTACTCCTAAATTAAAGTTCCAGGAACAAAGTCAAAAAGCCCAACAATTGTTCCTGCTAACTTTCAACGGCAAATGTGATGGGATCTGGTAAGATCTTCTGAGAACGATTTATCCCGTGACAGTGCATACACTGTTGGTTGCAAGTGATAGAACATTTGACTGGAGATGGTCTAAACAATTAGTGAAAAATGACTGGATTATATGAAATCCTAAATCAAACAGTGCTTTAGCTATGACTCCCATTCTATCTTCTTTAATCTGTTTTTTCCTAAACTTGGCTCTCCAGATAGCTAGAGGCCGGCTGTCAGTAGCTTCAGAGGGTCCATGTGCTTTCTTGTTCATCTGCGACAGGAAAACAGAGCCTGGTTCTGTACTAACAGGAAAGATGAATGAATGAACAAAAGAAAGGAAATGTTCTCTAAAGTCCAAAGAATCATCTTTCTCCAAAGATCCCAGACGTCTTTTCTCTTTTTATGGCCTACATTGAGTTCTGCCATTAGAATCATTCACTAATGCCATGAGCATGTGACATATACTTTAACTTAGTTGTGCTCTTGTGAAACCTGTCTATGGACCAAGAGGCAGATGTGTGAATAGAACAAGCGAATACAGCTTGGTTTAAAAACCAAGAAAGGTGTGTGTTGTCGTATGCATGTGAAATTTGCACAGTGAATAATAAGGAAGACAGAAGAAGAATTAGCGCCTATGAATTGTCCATTGAAAGTATCATGGACAGCTAAAAGGACAAACAAATCTTTCTTGGAAGAAGTACAGCTACAATGCTTCTAACATTGCCTAAATAATTATTAAAAACATGAACCAGATAAGAATGAAAACTCCTTTGATTTGTTGTGGATCTATTTCTTATTATCTATCCCATATGGTAAGTAAAGCTTATTACACCCCAGTTTTTACCTTACAAATCCAGCTAACCCAGAGTATGTGCTTAGAGCTTTTAACGCACAGAATCCAGGACAGATAAACACCTCAGAAACAGAAAAGGGGAAAGTGATACCATGAGGGGAGGGGAAGGCTCCATCCAGAGAAATGGGGAGAAAAGGGAAGCTGACAGCAATGATGGATGTATAACCACACTCCCCCATGGGGATGAATAAGAGAAACATGGGTAAAGGGATACAGTGGGTGGTGTAAGATATGAAACAAATATATAAAAATATATATAATTTAACAAGGGCTCATGAGGGTGGAGGAGGGAGGAAAAAAGTGGAGCTGGTAATAAGGGCTCATGTAGAAAGATAATATCTTGAAAATGATGATGGCATTCTATCTATAAGATTGCTTGATATAATTGATTTATAGATTGTGATAATATCTGTAAGAATTCTCAATAAAATGAATTAAAAAAAAACACCAAAAACCTGATCATGCAGACATTTATCCCCTGATCTAAAACCATGTAATCAGACCCTACTAAACACAGAATAGGAGTCTAAGCCACTTCAGATCATTACTTTTACACTTTACAACTTTAAATATCTAACTGGGGAATGTTAGTCTGAGATTCTTAAAGTGTCCATGGAAAACTGAGTGGTTTTGTCAAACCATATATCTAGTAATGAACTTCTAGTAGTTTCAACTGCCTTGTGGACCCAAATGCCTATAGGTTCCTCAGTAAGTATATCACCAATTGTAGTATCCTATCATGCTTATTCTCTTTTGGCATAGTAACTCCAATCATCTTTTAGACTTTCATTTCTCTACTCCCTCGTTACCTTGAGAATTACCAACTTCTGTTGTTCACTGTTGGAAGCATCAAAAATCCCCCCTTTTCCTCTGTATTCCTGTCTCAGATGCTTAATTAGAGATCCTCGTTGTCTTCTCTCAAGACGGTGATGAGAGTCTCATATCTTTGTTAGCTAGCTTGGTACTTCCACAGGCCTGCCGTGGTCTACAGCACCTTTCTTCCTAAAACACTTCCCCTAGCTCACAAAGCCTGGGCATCTTGGCAGGCTCGCTTGACCTGCTCTCCCATTTCCTGAGTTCGTTGGCAGCTACTCTCCTCCATAGAACTGATAGGACATGGAGACCATTCCCAACCTGCATGCACATTTTTGCCTTGGCCAGTGCTGGCTCCCAGCCTATCGGAAAACAGCACCTCACTGAAGGAGGGAAATTCCACCAGAAAGCAACTCTCCATAGATCTTACACAACTAGATTCAATTCAAATATTATTTTCTGGGAGATTCCCATCAGAGCATGCTATTCCTGTGCTGGTAGTTCCTGGGCATTAATTTTTACTGCTTGTGCTGTCCAGATCGGAAAATAACCCACCACATTTAAGCTGCTCTTCCTGGAAGACCCTCTGAGAAGGTAGTACTTCCTTCTTTCTGCCAATGAAGTTGTCTGAAATTGGCTAAGGAGATCAGGAGTTGGCATCTTACCTGAAGATCACAAGAAAGACCAGAAAAGAAAAGAGTAGAGCAAGGAACAGTAGGAACACCACAATATTCAGAGTGGTCCAGTCAACTGACCAAATACTGTTTCCAGTAGTCCCATGATCCCTCTTAGCTTGCTGTCTAGTGTCTGGAGTCTTAAAAACTTGCAAATACAAAAACTCAATGTACAACAATTGGTCTCTCTTTGGAGTAACAGTGGAAGAAGGAAGAATAGGAAATTGAAAAAGGAACTAGAAGGCATGTCTAACCACTTCCATGAATAAATGCTTCTTTTGCCCAAATTCTCATAGAATTCAATTGCTATGGAACCACTGAAACTAGATGATCCCTGTCACCTGACCCCACAACATTTTAACTCTAAGGAAATCGTTAAACTTTTGTGGCAGCCACCTAATCTGGTGTCAATTTGAGGATGAAGAGTGTAGGGGTGGAGTCTAGCCTGTCAATCTGGAGATAGCCAATGAGACCTCTGTGTGGGTGTGGCCTGAGAATTCTGGGAAATGTGGTAATTCTTTCTTGAAGATGAAGACACTATCTCTCTCTCTCAGTTCACTTGGTTGAAGCCTCTCTACTGACAATGCTCACTCCCTGGAAGGCATTGCAGCTGACAAGACATGTCAGCATGTTGATAGGCCCTGAGCCCTGGAAACTGAGGGAGCCACGAGGCGATCCCTCACAGCACCAAGATGCGTCTACCACCACTGGATACACAAGACTCTGCACTCACTGGCCTGTGACTCTCCTGGTGTCATTACATGTGCTTTGTGAATCTGAAGCGTTCTTATGGATTGGTATCGGACATATGTGCTAATATCAAACTTATGTCCTTGGACTGGGCTGGGGTGTTATTTCAATGTTCAATTGCTCTTATATATAAACCTCTTATACACATATGCATGCTTATGAATTTGTTTCTCCACCCTGCCTGGACTAGCACAAACCTTAACTCCCTGAAGTCATCTTGAAACCAAATAATAAGCTAACTGGGGAAAACAATGTCTGCCTTGGTTAGGGTTAGGTTAGGGAAAAAAAATGTCTGCCTTGAGCATTGTGTTCTTTTAGAGCCTTATCCTCATGTGGTCAAATTGACAATAGTACCACAAGACTTTAGATAAACAGTTTTAGGGGCAATGAACTAACTGATGTCAACAGTGGTAGAATGATTTCAAAAGGGGAATAAAAATGGTTGTACAACTTTAAAAATATAACCCATACCACTGGATTAGATAAGGTGACTTCAATGTGTTCAGGGACCAGAAATCCATTATCTTTTAATTCCATTTTCCCGATGATGTTTTGAAGCTCCCTCATACATAAAGAAATGATTGAACTGGTCTGATTTTGCTATGTATATTTTCAGCAAAAATAAAGTATTAAAAAAGAACCTAACAGGCTAGGAAAAAGAGAAAGAAAAGTAGCAGGTTCCTAGAGCGGCCTTCCCATTTCTCACTGCAGGCCAGGGCTAGGCAGAAGAGATCACATACCTAGTGTCTAACATTGATAGCACTCCAGCACCTGACTGAGGGCTTCTCCTCCTCACTGAGCCAGCAAGGATATAATGAGCACCTTGTGCATGCGAGGCATAGACCTTACCCCAGAGGAGCACACGGTCCAATGTGGAGTGAGACAAGATTGATTAAGATGATTGCTATGTACCATTAAAAAAATAAAACAGGGTAATATGATGGAGAGGGAAGGGAGGGGGGAGATAAGATTAAATGGGCCCCAAAAGAGAAAAACCCAGAAAAAGTGAGTTACAGGCAGAGGAAATAGCAAGCACAAAGGTCTTAAGTGAGAGACCTATGCTTGGAGAACAGAAAGAAGGTAGGTGAGAGGATGGCAGGAGAGGTCAGGAGGGGAACAGAACCTTCTGGGCCTTATCAATCATGATTTTCTTTTAAATGTGGTGGGGAACTGCTTGAGGGCTTCCTATGGCCAGATGGCATGCCGTGAAGTACGACACTGTCAGTCAATGGATTGAAGGGCACAGAGGAGGCTGCTTAAGAAGTGAATGCATGATGGTGGTAGAGGGCACCTGTATGTTTTCTCCTTCTCTTAAACTAGGTTCTAAGAGGAGACAAAAATTACAGTGCTCATAAAAGGTACTTGGGGATATTTGGTGAATAAATACAGGTGAAGGAGGTGACCCCCACAGAGCCCATCCCTGTGTCAGCACAGCATTCACGAGCCACTATGGTAGTTACCTACTGAAAAGCTTGCCAGAAGAGGCCAGCAAGCTTCTTGGCTATACCATATCTGCTCTCTGCTCCCCTTTTACAAATTAGGACGTTGGGGTTGGGTGTTTAGCTCCAGTCCTCGGGTGGCTCTTCCTTCTCCCATTTTCTGAATCTCTATTATAAGGAGAGAGTGGGTGTCCTCACATCTTGCATCTCTTCCCTGAGCTGTCCCGAGGCTCTAATGAGGCCGTGTTCCCTGGCTTCTGCTCCTTTTGGGCTGAGAATGGGCTCTGCAGTAACAGGTTCTCTCGTTTCTCTTCAGACTTCTGAAAGAGAAGGCTGTCAGTAAGCCAAGAGCTGCTTAGACCCTTCATGCTTTACCAGTTGATTGGCAGGTTGGCTTCAGTGGCACATTGCCATTAGGTCTTGCCTGCCTTTATCACTGTGATCTATGCTGGCATGAGAATGAAAATCGTTTCTCAAACTATATAATTGCATCCATGAACAAGTTTTAGAATATACCAGGGGAGAAAATACATTGGTCTTCCCCCCTTTCCTCCCCCCGCCCCCACCCCGGCCGAACACTGGGCAGGATTCATTGTAAACGAGCCACTACATCACAGACATCGCCATGTTAAGCTAACATCCTGGTTAAGGAACAAAAGCCAACTCCTCCATTCTGTGGTGAACTAGCATCGGGACAGCTGTTGCTTTTGCCTCCCTGTTTCTATTCCTTCTAGTAATGGTGCCCTTGCTTCCTCTGAAGATGCAGTCTCCCTTCTTCAGTCCAAGAACTTCAGGTAATTCTGCCCCAGAAACTAAGACTAAGGCAGGCAGACTGGTAGACCCTTGGTCACGGGGCTGTGATTTCATTCTGAGCCCTTTGCAGCACACAGTTCCACTCTGGACTTTGATTTCCTCTGATGGGAAAGAGCACTCATTCTTCTGGGTATTGTGACATTATGAGCTGCCCAGGGCCACCCTGTGGAGCCTCGGAAGGGAGCCTCTTCTGACGAAGCAAAATAGAAAGAAGGGCTCTCAAGATATGGTCGAATTCCTATGTCAAGAAGTGTTTATAACCAGGTCCCTGGAGTTGGTGATTGTGTCAGCCAATTAGACTCTCTTTTGATACCACTGAGCATTTTGGATTGTGCTTTCTGTTACATGCAAAGCTGAGTCCTCATTGATATGACCTCCTTCTATAAATGTTCTATAATGAACAACTAACGATTGCAAAAGAGTAAAAGACTGCTAAAGTCTTGGGAGGGGGTCCAAAAGTAGCTTCTTTTTGCCTGAGATTACAGAGAGGGTGTGTTCCAGCTCTACTGGCGCATGCCTCCCTGGGTTAGGGCCAGGGACAAAGCTTTCAAGAGCCCGAGAGAGCAAAAGTCTCTGGACAAATGCAGAGACTGCCCCCAGACATTTTTTTTTAGGTGCAAATCTGACCTACATTAGTCTGAGCTGGTATGCCTAAGGGACACAAGGCCAAGAAATGATGGCTCATTACCAATTTAAAGCTGCCTTCTTCAAACAGGCACCAAGACGACAATGAGTACTCCACATGGTCTAGACATCATCCAAACCTTGGCAGAATCGAAGGGGATGAGATGCTATTTCAAAGCCCTAACGAACACCCTGTCTCTCTGCCTTCCAAGTGGCTTACTTGTGAGGGCAGGCACCCATGAAGGAGTTGGAGTAGTCCAGGCGTTCAGGGAGGAACTGGATGTTTCCATCAGATGAGTTTCCACTTGCTTGTGGATGGTTCTAGAGCTCTGCAGAGTCATCATGAATGCAGCACATATATGTGTCTCAGAGGTACCACTGCTCTTTGAACCTCAGCCACTGTCAGAGCTGTATGTCTCAAGAAAACTTTTTTGTGTTATTAAGTGAAGAAAAACATGAATTTGGATGTGAGCTACATTTAACATTAAGGCCCTCTCTGGCTCACAATTATATAAAAGTCAAAAAGTCTTACTAGACCTTTGTAATCCTGATTGTGCAGAATCGAACTCGTTATTCGGCCAGTTGACCTCCCTTTAGACACGCCCTGGATTTTGTACTCAGTGCAAGCATCTCTTAGTTGTTCCAGGACAAAATCTTCTTCCTTGACTTTTTCAGTGTTGATGGGGGGTCTTCCCCCTCTCACACATTATTTGCATTTCTGTCTTAATACTAATATAATCTTATCCTTAACACGTAGTGTGATTTGTCTTTCATTGTCTCCTGTTAGGTTTCCCAGCTGTGAAGCACAGGAGGAGTGAATGTATAATGATCATAACCGATACCAAGTGCTATAGGGTATGCAGAGCTGGGGGATGGGTGATAGGGAGTGAAAGGGGATTTGGGGAGCAAAGAATGAAGGCAGGGGCAGGGAGGGAGCACTGGAACCGATCATGATTTCACAACTTATTTTAAAAGCAATTTAACCATGGGGGTGGGTGGGGCAGGGTCTAAGAGAGATGTGGTGGTGATTGTAAACTCCCCTTGATATGATTGAACAATGCAATTGTATGATATGCAAATTATGTGCCAATAAAAGTGTTGTGGGGGAGTATTGCTAATAGGGTTCCAGTTCGTACATGCATGCACCCATTCCAAATGCATTTAGACATTGTATTACTTCTGGAGGAAATTTGAAGGGAACTGTGAACTGTGTTAGTCATCTGGAAGACTGGAAGGGTGATCCCCTAGGAAAAAAGTTTAGGGAGATGGATCTAGGCCCTGTAGGCATGAAAGTCTTTACTCCATGAGGAGTAGATCCTGTGAGAGCTCTACTAAAGAATGAGAGCAGGCAGAAGACCTCAGAGAAAGGAGTTCCTTGTAGGGCGCTTTCTGTGTATTGTGTACAAGCCTTATAAAATCCTATAAGGTTGGTTCTCTGTGTCCTGTTTGACAAAAAAGCCGGGCTCATCCAAGAAGTTAGGAAAACCAGGACCCCAAGTAGGCACTCCGTGCGAAAGTGCCTAAGCTGAGTTCTCAGCTAAGTTATCCAGGGAGGTGGGGTTGGGGGTGGGCGGGTGGAAGAACACTCCACACAGAGCCAACCGCCTGTGACAGGACTTAGAGGCACAAAGTGAAGAGCATCTGAATGATCAGAGGAGGTTCTCCAGGCAGCGGTGAAGTGGACTCACGAAATCCTACCAAGCAGGGAAGCCTGGACATCTCATCTTCTAACTATCGATAAGAAGACTGATTCCGAAAGATAAGGAGAGTTGTCCAAGGCCACAGAGCCAGGGACTAGGAAAGGCAAGCCTCTTCAAAACCACGAGCTTCCTCCACGTTCTCCACCAGCAATCCAGAGGTAAACGTCAGCAAAGGCGATGAACAGATTAAATCGGCTAAAGAGCAGGTCTGTTTTGCGGATGATAATGTCCTAGTTAAAGAAGTCGCACCCTCTCTCCAGCATGTTAACCCCCAGCCTCACCACTTTATTAATCCGTAAGAACAAAGAGAATTCAGACGTGTTATCTCCCGAAAGCATGACATTCTTGCGATGAGAACCTTGTCTGTGGTCACAGCCCTGGGAGATACTCAGAGGATTAATGGCTCTTGGAACTCTGCCAGCCTCGATGCACTGAGACGATAGCCTGCGGAGAAGGCGGCCAGCGAGGTCTTCTTCCAGCTGCATAATAGCAGGGATGGCCTTGCAGTTGCTGCTCTTCCGACAACACGACAGCACAGGTGCCCCATGGGTCCCGCTCTGTTCTCTGTACCCATTCCGTCTGCTCCAGTCTGATTCTCAACTACTTGTTTGTATGGAAGTGTGCAAGCGGTGCGGTGATTAAAGTATTCGGCTGCTAACCCCAAGGTCAGTGGTTTGAACCCATCAGCTGCTTCGCCAGAGAGGTGCGGTGACCTGGTATACAGACTCCAGCCTTGGAAACCTTATGGATCAGCTCGAGTTTGCCTTGGGGACCCCTGTGAGTTGTGGCAATGTATGTTTGTGTCAGGAGAGTCTGCACTGACCAAGCCTCTGAAGAGTTACGTGGTATGTATACTAGCTGGGCCAAGGAGTGGGTGTTCATGAATTGGCCTCATGCATGGATCTGTGTGAGTGGACCCTGACTGGTTCCTTTCCGGGGGCCTCCGTCTCCCCTCTGCGCCACATGCTAACTGGATCGGAATCATTATACACTGGCCAATAGCATCTTTTAAGATCAATAGTTCCACTCCTCAGCACAAAGGTCTAAGTAAGGGATCAAGACTCGTAAGAGATAACTCCTGCCCTTCTGACTTTGGCTGATGGAATGAGAGGACAGCCAGTCCTTCATCTGGGCAGGGAACAGCGACCTGATATGAAAAAGTTAAATAAAAACTGAGCCAATCTTATTTCTCCCTGGGGATAGGCAGAGAAGCACGTGGCCCGTTGACAAAGTAGGCACTGCAAAAGGAAGTCATGGGGTGTGGGGGAAGTCTTAGCGTTAAAATGAACTAAAGACATGTGAAAGACGTCCTGGTTGGCCAGAGAAAACAGAGCAGGGGTAAAGAATCTAGGCAGTAGGGAGCCAGCAAAGCCTGGCACTGAGGAAAACAGAGCCCAAAGCCTAGAACTGCTTAGAACCCTGCCAGCTCTCTGCTTCTGCTCTGGGTACATCCTTAAGATAAAGGTTTGTTTTCTGGAGGAAACAAGGCCAACCCCAATAAAACAATTTTCCACTAAGTCCCAAATTGAAGAAGGAAAGAACACACACCCTCCAGGGTCTCAGGGATAAAGCCTAAAGTTGCCTCTGGCAGAGAAGGATAAAATTGCTCTGAGATTGCCTGCTTTATCTGAAAGAGAAGCTTGAATTTTCCAAATTATGGCATAATATCAGTGTTTGCATTCATGTAAAAATTGCATTTCTCTCCCCCCAAAGCTCCATATGAAACGGATGCTCCAGGAGGCTATTCCCTTTCTAACCTGTTTTCACATCACATTCCCTATCGAACAAATGGGTATTTCTGGAGGCACACACAAGGAGTTTGGAGGAAGATAGTCTTTAAGGGCCAATCCAGGGGGCCCGGGTGGCACTGTAGTCACGGTGCTAACGGAAACCCCAGAAGTTCAAGGCCAGCAACCGTTCTGTAGGAAAGTGAGGCGACTGGCTGTCTAGAAAGACTATGCCTTGGGCTGGTGCCAGCTATCCTCTGGGGTCACTGTGAGTCAGAATCAACTCAGAGGCCACAGATTTGGGGGGCAGCGAAAGGGCCTCTTTGGCTCTCACAGCTTGGGAGCCAGGACGCTTATTTCATAGAAACGTCTATCCCGGTGCACCTCAGAAGCACGAGGTCCCATCTCTGGACATGTCTTTAGTGTGGGGACTCATGCTACCGTATGCAGTTGTAGCCTTAATTAAATCCCTGCAGAAGACTTTCACTCCTCTCTCCTACAGACCTGGGTCACACAGTAGAGTGCCGTAGGCAGGAGTGGGGAACTGGGGAGGCAAAATGGAGCAGGCAAAGAAAGGTTGGGCACCACTAGCAGCAACATCTCTCTGCTCTGCACTGCCCCCCAATGAGATCTACTACAATGCCTAATAAGAATTATAGAATAATGCGACCCAAATCGTGTTACTTCTGTACAAATTCTGGCTCGCCACATGACGGACAGTTTGTTCTGTTGACTAAGACAGGGCGTCTCTAACCAGAGCCGAAACACTCATTTCTACGGGCTCAAATGACATTTCCACTCAAATCTCTTGTGAGCTCAACTTCAGCACATGCACAAGGGATATCATTTCCTCTTTCCAATCCCCCCCCCACCGCCACTGGCCTTCCCCCCATGGGTCTCTCCTCCTGCCCTTCCCCAGCTGAAAAGTGCTTAGAAGGGGGCATGTAACGGATGCTATTGATGAAGCACAGTTGGCCAGTGATGGCTATTTATATCTCTTACCACCACCCCCACCCTCCAACACCCGGTCACTCCTGAAGCACTTCCCTCCAAAGAGTTCTCCCAGGAATCCTTGCCTTTCACTAACTCACTATGCCCTCCGGCAAGACACCTCTCCTCTCCAGGTTTGAGAAAATTAGGCAATTAGATCACACTGATTCGAAGGTTCTTTCCAGCATGAAGAATCTGTGATTTTTTAGCTATGCAACCATTAAGGAGAATGAGAAAGGTTTATAGGTGCCTATAATGAGAGAGAAAGCGCTCTAACATATTATTAAGGAAAAAAGCAAGCTGCAGAACAATACAGGATGATTCTACTTGGGTAAAATATATGCTTGAATCTGCTGTGAAAATTTCTGAAACGATGCACAATAAAATGTTAACAGTAGCTGCTCTCTGCCAAGTGGGATTAGGGTTGACCAAAAAGAGGTACTCGATTTTACATGGCCAGAAATACTTGTATTCTACCATATACACACATCAATTTTTAAATTAAAGCAATACCTGAATGAGAAAGCAAGAACCGCTCACTCCACAACCCTGGGCAGCGTGCCCAAATTGCTCCTCTCCATCACCCACACTAAGACAGCGCTGTTTCTGCTCTTACTACACTCAGTGCAACCTTGGAGAACAACACACAAAAGCCCCTTTTTAGTCATCGGTCTATAAAGATCATCTAGACCTTCAGTTGGCCAACTCTACTGCCTGCCTTCCTCAGTCACGAGTTCAGTGAGTAGAGGGCAATCTCAACCCCCCCCCCTCCCAAACTTCCCCACCCAACAGCCTTTCTGACCTCTCTCACACATACATTCCTTTTCTTAAAGCAACATCCACAGGGAACCTGAGAGTGCCCTTGACTGTGCTCAGGGCACAGGCCTCAGGAGAGTGGTAGCTAGAATGGATTATTACTGCCCCTTCCCTTCCCTTCTTCAAATGCAGCTCAAGCCAACTGCTTTCTTCTGCCTTGGCCATCCTACATTTCCTGCCAGGGGTCTCTGAGCTGTCATGTCTATGCTCTGTCTTATAGACGCTCAGGCAGCTCAAGAGCCTCAATCAGTCCAGGAGCAGAGAAGCGACTGGTCAGAAAAAACTGTGGCTCCATCTCCATGGAGCCTAAGGCCCTTAGCAGAACCCAGGGCTCCTAAGACACACTTACGGCCAGTTCTTGCCATTTGAGAGGGGTTCTTCGGTAGCCAATCCCATTTTCTGCCCAGGGAAAACATAGATGTCTATAGCCTTCACCAAATCAAGACATCTGAAGACATATTGGATAGAGGTTTTACTATGGACCGTGTCTCCTCACTTTGAGGAAAGACAACCACCAAGATGCCAACAACACGCAAATGTAGCAGAGTAATCCCTAGGCTCAGCCTTTCAAACACTTGTTAGCTGGCAGGGCCTGAGGGGTGAACCCACTAGCACCCTCTGCACAGCAGTCAGCCATCTAGCAGCAGCGGCACCTGGATCTCAGGGAAGGTATCCTACAGCCAGGTGCTCCCTCCAGGCCACCAGTCAGTGTGCGGCACGGTCAGGGCAAGCGTACCTTTCTGTCCAAAGCTGGTCTCCGGTTTCACAGCTTTCATGTACCCGTCATGTCTCCTAGATCCTCAAAGGAGGGTGTGCATGACTGCAGGGTAGTCACTGCATCTTAGGTCCGGGAGAACCTCCCCCACCCCACACCCCAAAAAACAACTCGCTGCCATTTAGTCAATTCCGATTCATAGGACAGAGTAGAACTGCTTCTGTGGGTTTCTGAGACTGTAACTCTTTGTGGGAGTAGAAGGCCTCCTCTTTCTCCAAAGGGACAATAGGTGGATTCGAACTACTGACCACAAGGGTAGCATCCCAAGGCATCACTGCTACATCAGTTCTGCTGCCCCCACCCAAGGCACTTTTCACCGCCTCCCCAGAGAGAGGCTCGGTGTCTTTGTGGAGACGTCTCTGCTGGCTCGTCGACTTCCAGCCTAAGCCCGGCTATGATTGCCTTGGCATCACTTTCGGTTTTGTAATAATAATAATAATAAAGATCCAAGGCTCATTGGATTAATGGTCTTTATTAAGAATTCCTGAGCAAAAAAAAAAAAAAAAAGGAAACTATTAGATACGCTCAATATCTGGCTGGCCCACATCCACGGCAGACCAGAGCACCGAAAGCGGCGCTGCCACTTTCCCGGGGGCTCCTCAGGATGGCGAGACACCTCCATGGCAGGGAGTGAAGGGGGTGGCGGTTCACTGTGCAGGGATGATGATACCTCACTCTATTCAGAGCTTAGAGATCCCTCAATTAAAGACAGATCAGCGGGAGAGACTTTTGGAAATAAGAACTATTTGAGGAGACAAAAGGACATCTCTCCTCATCCGAACTGCATTACCCTACACAGACCAGCTGGGAGAGAGAAGCATCGGGGGCAAGGAATGGACACTCAGCATTACATCAGCGGGTTCATGTCTAGGTCGCGAAATCTACGAGGGACAACAAATGTGAGGGTCCTGATGAAGATGGCAACCTGGAAGATGGAGTTTCTGCAAATGCCTCCTGTGGAAGCGCCTACAGAGGGGAGGCGGTGACACGATCCTCAACTCGCAGAAAGCCTGGGTATGGAAAAGGAACAGACCCGTGTAGCTGGAGGGGACAGAGTCAGAATTGTTTGCTAGAATTTCCAAAGGTGCCCCTCATAAAGTTCTCCATAACAGAGCTCTAGAACAAAGAAATAGGCTATGCTGTGAAGCTGGGAGCACTCTACGAAGGAAGGGTCCCAGGCCAGGGGCTGTTGGCTGGGGATGCTACAGGTGAATGAGCCGGACGGTGAGAGGGCAACTGATAGCAATAGATTAGAATCCTGGGGTGGCGATGAAGTTTGCACAATCCTTGACCCAGGGCCCATCGTGTCTTTTGGATCTGGGGTCCAGTGCTTCAACTGAAGAATGGCTAGTGTCCTCTGAGACAGGTTTCCACACCTACACAGATACTGGGCCCACCGTGGAGGTGATTAACCAGGATGGTACCAGGAGGTGACACGCAGTCTCCAGAGAAGGAGTGAGATGGGACAAGAACAAAATAATCATCCCCCTGTTTGGTTCGAGGAAGGGATTTGGGGACCCATTTGAGTAAGCAGACACCAGGAAGGGTACACGACTGAGTCTGTGACATTCAAGTCAAGGACCTACTAGCAGATGTATGGATTGTGATGAGTGTACATTTTGGGCTGAGCCCCGGTGGCGTAGTGGTTGTGCACAGGACTGCGGCCTACTGGGATGGAGGCTCAATTCCAGCAGCGGCTCCACAGGAGCAAATTCTGGGCCTCCTATTCCCACCACCAGAGGGCATTGATGCCCGCCCCCCAAAAAGAGTTGTACATTTTATTATTTTACTAATGAATTTATTTGTTAATCTGGAGATAGCCTATGAGACTTCTGTGTGGACATGACTTTCTCTGAGAATTCTGGGACATCTCATGGTATTTCCCCTGTGGAAGTGAGAGACTACACACTTGGTTCCTGGGAACCCTCAACTGACAAGACAGGTTGGCAGTATAGAACTTGAGTTCTAGGAACTGAAGGAGCTGGATGATAAGCCTCAAGGGCTTACCCTGATGGAAACATACCTCTGAAGCTGGAAAAAAACACAGAGAGACCTCTGCCAGCGCTGAGATGCTTCTACCACCAATGGATACACAAGACTCTGCACCCACTGGCCTGTGACTATCCTGGTGTCATTACACGTGCTTTGTTTGTTGGAAGGAAACTTTATAGACTGGTATCCAACATATGGGCTAATATCGGACTTGTGGACTTGGACTGGGTTGGGACACTTTCTCTGTTTCATTCCTCTTGTATATAAACCTTTCCCTTATATCCATATGCATGTTTATGAATTTGTTTCTCTAGTTTACCCGGACTAACACACTAGCATAGTTGCCAGTATGGATGCTTACCAAATGCCCAATGACATAGGTTGTCTTGCACCAGAATATATGAAACATCTGAGACCTATGTGGTTCCACAGCAGGGTTGTAGCTGGACCTTTAGTGCAGGTTCTAGAGCTACCAGATTGATGTGGACAGGGCAGCTTATCATTCAGACGACAAGGTTCAAGATCAGTCTACAGAGTTAAATCAGTATGAACCTTTCAAAAGCCCACCTCACTCTGTGCCTGTTTCTTTGTCTGTTGCATGAACAGTTCATGCAACAGTTCCTGTCTTTCCTCAAATCGAGGAAACACTGTCATAGTAAAGACTCTCTATCCAATGTCTTCAGACGTCTTTACTTGATGAAGGCTATAGATAGCTATGTTTTCCACAGCATGAACTCAGTAAATATTCACTATTATTACTAGCAGCTTCCATATCGCTCCTGTGTATGCCTCAAGAAGCACATGGTTTTGTGTGGTGGTCAGATTTGGAACGCAGAGCTGGGAAGACCATCCGAGACTCTGTATTAGCTTCTGTGTTTAACAATCAGGAACTCAATGCCTTACAGAACAGACAGAAGGCATGGCATTGAGTCCTGGAGCAAAGGTGGGAACCCTTGTGATCCTGACACACTCAAACCTTGCCTCTTTCCCCAAATGCTTCTACCAGGTCCACAGAGAAGCAAAAGGCCCAGGAGAAAACAGGCCATCCCTGCAAAGGCCTTCACTAAGACAGCAGAAAGCCCATCTTTCTTTGTTCCTGGTAACACATATTCACTGAGCATGTGCTGCTCTGTTGGGCTCCAGTGACTTTTCCAAGTAAGGCAGGCAGTGACCCATGCTTAGGGAGTTAGCAATCTTAATGTGTCAAGTGTGTGTGTGTGTGTGTGTGTGTGTGTCTCCACATGTGGTGTTGGATCCCCTGATGCCAGCATGCCTGCCTTTCCAGGACCTCAGTCCTGGAATTACCATAGGTCCATGAGTCGGTGCTGACGTCATAGCAGTGTGCTTGCTTTTTGGTTTCTCTCCTGGGGACTCTATGCTCCCATTTACTCTCAATCCCTCCCACTAGAATCAGATGTGCTTCCCTAATAATGGAACCTTCCCCTCTCCTGCCTCAAACCGCTATCTCTCTCTCTCTTGCTTTCACCTCTTCTCTTCCAAGTCTCTTTCAGTCCATCCTATTTCCTATCATTATGCCACAGACATACTGGCAATGGACCCCTTTGCAAAGTCAAGGTCACTGCTCTGTCCTCACTCTGTCCAACTGGCCTCCTTCAGTCATTCAAAAGCTACGTTTGCTTGAATCCCTCACTAGATACTTTGCCCAGGTACATCTGCACTCGCCTTAATTTCTTAATGCTGTCAGGGCTCCGCTCTTGGATCTACAAAGTAATCTCAACAAGTCTTGGTGTTTCATCGATATCAAACAAGCATGTCCAATATAACATAGATAGAGAAAAACTTTAAAGCACACCCCCACATGCCCAATAGTCTCTAACCTTCCCTGTCAGTCCAGTGAGCTAGGACAAGAATCTAAAACACTTAATTACATTCTTCTTTAGAACAAGAGTCAATCATCTCTAGCAACAATACGGCTCCAGTCCAACTGCTTTCTATCATCCTCCCTCATGGTCCAAATCACCATCACTATCCACACAGATGGCAAACCCTGGTCCACAACTCCCAGGCATCACTGCTTCCAGGTTTGTCCTACTAGTTTATGCCCCCGCAGAGCACCACAACAGTTTTTCCAGAACGGAAAGTCACATTGACACAGAACTTCCAGTAGTTTTCCCATCTCTTCCAGAAAAACAAAAACTCACACTTCTTCTTTATCGCTCACTGGGGTTCTTCTACTCTTATTCCTCCACCTCTGAGTCCCCTCGTGCACGAGTTCAGCTCCCTGAACAGTCTTTCTGCCTGTTTGGATGTGCAAACCCACCTCCAACCCCCGTCAGGTCTGTTATTTCAGGTCTGTTCACAACTGCTCTCAGGGGAAGTATCCTTTCACCATGCTGACTCAGTCTGTATGCTAAGCAAATGATTTAAGAGGCTGGATTATATACAGAATATGACATCCGGATTGGAGGAAAGCTTATGAACCAATGCCATATGCAGATAACCCAACTTTGTTTGCTGAAAGGTTAAGAGGGATTACAGCACTTACTGATGAAGACCAGAGACTCCACCTTCAGGATGGATTACAGCTCAGTGTAAAAAGAGCCCAAATCCTCACAACTATCCCAGTATCAACATCATGATAAATGGAGGAAAGGCTGAAGTTGTCAAGAATTTCATTTCCCTTAGATGAACAATCGATACTCATGGAAGCAACACTCAAGGAATCAGAATCTGTATTTCACTGAGCAAATCAGTGGCACAAGACCTCCCCCCCCCCGCTTTCTTTAATTTTAATCATTTTATTGGGCACTCTTATGGATACCATGATAATCCTTAGTTCAATCACATCAACAGGATTGCAATCAGTTTCAAAACATTTTCTTTCTTCTTGAACTCCTTGATCTCAGCTCCCCTTTAACCCACCCCACCCTACCTCCCAGGAATCCTTATTATTATTTTTTCTATAAGAGATTTTTTTTTTGCTGTATCTTACATGATCTAATAAATCCTTTCACATACAATGCCATTGTTTGATCCCATTGAGTGGGGTTATACAGTCATCAATGCTATCTGTCCCCTATTCTCCAACCCCCTCTTCTAGTACCACCAGGCAACCATTGCTCTTCTTACTGTTTCTGAAGGGTTATCTATCTTGGGTTTCATGTACTGAATGATCTTAAATATACAAATGAACATGTGCAAATCTAACATGCTTACTGAGGTAAAACAAACAAAAAAGGTAATAGTAAAGGAGAGGGAATATTAACGAACTAGAGGATAATCCTGTGGTTCATCAGTGAGTGCTATACTGCACCCTGGATTTCTCAGCCCTTCCTCGTGGCCCTTTTGAGAGGGACTGTCCAATCATCTCACGGGAGTGGATTTGGGGTACCCACTACACCCACGCCCCTTGCTTATTTTTGAGCTTCTGACACCTCTTCCTGTCGACACCTCATGATCACACAGGCTGGGTGTTACACGAGCAAAGTTGTCTCTCTGAGGACCAAGGTGTGCCTGACCCAAGCCACGGTGTTTTCAATGGCTCCACATGCACGTGGAAGTGGGACGATGAATGAGGAAGACCGCAGGAGGATTGACACAGCTCAGTGACATTGTAAGAATATTGCAAGTCCCGGGGCCGGCCAGAAGGGCAAGCGGAGCTGCTTGGGAGAAGTAAAGTCAGAATGCTCCTTAGAAGCAGCATGTGCTTCGGTTATGCTCAGAGGAAAGCCCGCTCCCCGGAAAAGACCCCGTGTCTGGTCAAGTACCAGCGAAAAGGGGGAAGAACCTTCAGGAGACGGACTGCAATGGCGGCTGCCACGAGGCTGGGCAAGAGTCTATCCTGTTGTTCATTGGTGGCTTTGAGTCTGAACGGGCTTGCTGGTCCCTTCCCCCACCATCATCAGGTCTTAAATCTCTCCTTCTTAGACAGGCTCCACAGGCCTGGGTAGTGCACACCCTCATATCCTTTGCAGTGTGTGAGATTGTTGGCCCTTTGTGCTGGCTTACTGTCCACTGTTGGCTTCGAATCCTCCAGCAGCCAGAGCTGTGACTGGGATGTGGTCGTGGCTAAAATACTGCTCCTCATCCCACTCCTCACACTGGCTGTCTTTCAACTCTGCTCAACACTTCCTAAAAGGCTGGCACTTCCCCTTTTTCTCCCATCTCTATATATTCTCCCCAGCTGCTTGGAAATGAAAGACAGAAAAATGATCCATTCAAAGGATAGCATCGGGAAAGACTACAAAATATTAGCATGGGTTGCTCAGAGGGGGAAAGATCCATCCTGGAAAAATGCGTCCAGAACTTGCCTGAGAAGTCAGGCCGGGAGGACTTTGGCCGGCTGACTTAGGCAGCATCATCGGGAACAGCCAACGGCTGGAAAAGAACATCACAGTGGTAGGAGGTCGTGAAAACAAAGAAAACCTTAAGCCTCACCAATGGACTCAAAGAGCCCAAAGGAACCTGGGCAAACCCATGGACCCCTTCAAGGTCACCCCGAGTCAGAGGCAACCCAGCCAGCACACGGAGAAGCCCTGTCTGAGTCAGCCCTTCACTTTGTCTACGTCAGACTCATTCCTATGGAGATGAGTCCCTTCTGAGCTGGAGAGAGAGAGGAAATACTTGAGAAACACGGCTCAGACGTTTATGTGGTGTCTGTCTGAATCATCATTTTGCCCTTCTAAAATTTATCTAGATGGGAACAGGGAACTCTGGGACAAAGGGGGCTAAGCATTGGGCGCCTAACCACACGCCAGCAGTTGAAACCCACCAGCGGCCCCACGGGGGATAGATGGGACTATCTACTCTCTCAGAGATTTCTCCTCTTGGAAACCTATGAACAGCTCCACCCTGTCCTGATGGGTCCCAGTGAGTCAGAACCAATTCGATGGTGCCAGGTCAAATTGGCAGGGGCAACTTGGAAGATCGGATAGAAACGTGAGGGGGCAGGGACTTCTTGTGGAAGGACGAGGAACCGCTCAGAGGAGGATGACAGCAATTGCGCAATACAGAGCACCCCACGGAGCTGTCGCTGCTGTAGAAACCCTGTCAAGGGTGTGCATCCTGTTGTGCAGATTTGCAACAACGGCAAGTTTTTTAATTAAAAAAAATGGTAAGAATTTTGAAAGACTGTCTAGCTCAGTGGTTTTCAAACTTTGGGGCAGAAGAGTTGTTGCTACTAAAGTGACCAGATTTTAATATTGGTAAAGCGGGACACCATTGACTGGGGGTGGGAGTGGGAGGGAGTGAAGGGAGGGGGGAGGTAAAGAGGGTATAAGTCCCTTCCTGTTCCCTAGTTTGTCGTGCATTCTTTCCAAAAATTGGGACTTTTAAAAAACGCAGTGAAACGGGGAAAAATTTGTTTAAAATAGGGACTGTCATGCCCAAAGCGGGACGTCTGGTCACTTTATGTTAGACGGACTGTCATTTGGAACTGGATAAGTGATGCTGCTTGGTTTGCAGGTTGGGGGGCGGGGCAGAGGGTGTGGGACTGGCATTCCAAGTCAGTCCCTGTTCTCCTCCACCGAGCCTCCTCCGCCACTCCAAAGAAGCTTCATGGGCCCCCTGAACCACACCCACACGTCAGGAACATACCAGCCCCCTTCCTTACACATGGGAAGGGAGCTGTGTGCTGTGACGCTTGGCACCAGAGGCCCTGGTGGTAAAGACAGAGGCAGAACCGGAGGTGAGGGGTCTTAAACAGGGAAGAAAGAGCGGGGCTGGGGCACTTTGGAGGCTCGGATCTTGGTTTGGCGGTTATTTCTCCAGCTGAGAACTCGCGCTCGGGCTTCATCGCCAGCGGCAGGGCACCTCCCAGTGAACCAGGACACGGATCCACTTCCCTAGCTGCGACCAGGGAAGCCCCCGGCAGCCTCACCCCGCGCCTGGCCACAGCACCTTGAAGCTTAGGGCCAGCCCCTTGGTTTGTCCTCTGTACCCCAGTCAGGCTGCCACTGGGGACATCGCGACTGGGCGGAGCCTCTGGTCTGAGAGCCAGCTTGCTGGGGCTGTCCGTTCACCAGCTCAAGGCCAGGCTCAGAACAGCGAGGCAGTCCCTTTTTGCCGGTTTCACGTGGACAGCCCCAGACCTGTGAACACCTGGGGAAGGTTCTGGCAGCATGCTGCCTCTTGCAGTCTTTTCTGCGGGTCCAAATACAGACTGCGGGCAATTCACTGGGCCCTTCACTGGGGTTGCTGTGGCAACTGGCACCTTCCCATAAATGATGTCCCAATCCACCTGGAGGGCCAGCACTCTGGAGGCGCTGCCAGGAGGAGCCGTGTCAGCAGGCAGAGGGAGAGACCGGGAGTTGCGAGGGGAGGAAAGGCCCTCTCCAGAGGGACACTGGGGCCCTCGAGGAGCGAAGGCGGGGAAACAGCGCAGATGTGCCTCCCATTCTGTTGAGAGCGCGCGCGACACAGGGGGGTCACCAGACGGAGGCACGGCAGGGCCCCCCATGAGCACAGAAAAGAAGGTGACATGCTTCTGAACGGTCCACACCCAAGTGAGATCACCCCTTTAATGCCAGGCCCTGGCCTCTTTGCCCCAACGCATGGGATCCGCTGAAAGCTCCTCCCCCCAACTCCCCCCTCACTATTCTGCCTTAATTCCTCCAAACCTCCTCCCCAGCATGATAGGCAGCCTCTCAATGATGCTTTCTCAGGAGCCCCCTCTGCTGGTGGTCCATCATATTCTCCACCCCACGGGTCCCAGGCCCTGGGGCTGGCTGAGTACCCCCTCCCTGACAGAGCTGGCTGGTCATTTTATAGGTCCCTCGAGCATACATTTTCCCCGCTGCATTTCCCCACGATGGCTACTTGTCTGATTCTCACTAGGCCTCGAGTTCTTGGCAAGTTGCGGGACGTGTTTCCTTGTCTCCTGGTGCCTGGTTCAGACCATGCTCTCAGAAACGTTTCACTGAACTGACGAGGCATCCCCTTTAAAGATGAGCTTAGCACCTCCCCACAGAGGAGCCAACCGTTGATCAGCCTGGGGCGGGGCGGCGGAGGGAGCAGGCCTTCCTGCGTGGGGAATGGAAGTCCCTGGCTGATCCTCCGATCAATTTCACACTTGAGTGCCTTTCCAGACTGACGTCCTGGCTCAGACATCGCAGGGGGAGTGGGGGAAACCCCACCCTCAACTGAGGGCGGCTGCAGGCATTACCGTGCAGACTCTGTAATTTTTCTTTTTAATTTTTGAAGTCGTTTTGTTGGCACACGTCACCTATCATGCCATTCAACTGTTCGACCCTATTCGGAAGATTGGTGCCACCGTCACGGCGCTCAATTTCCGCACAGTGTCTTCTCCCATTCATGGCTGTTCGGCCCTGGTGTCCCCCATTCGCCCCTGCCAATGACCTTATCTCTGGCCGTGTCTATTCATCTACCTCTCTTGCATTCCACATACGGAAAATCACACAAAACACAAATGAGTGAAGCACAAACCAATCCCGGCAGCAGTGACAAGACGAAACATGGGAAAACCTTTATCTCTGTCAGCCCTGAAAATTCACTCCAGAGAGCTGGGTTGTCTCCGGTCCCTGATGGAAAAATGGGGCAGCACAAAGGATTTCCTTCTAGCTTTGAGAAAACGCTTTCTCTGGTGATTTCCATGTTCAGGAGGGCAGCCCACTGCTCCTTTTTCTCTGGACCCCGCAAAGTTGAACCCGCAAAAGGGTCATCCTCTGAAGTGGGGGGGCACGGAGGGAGGAGAGGTGGACAACGAGAGAGCTTGCCTGGCCCCTAAACAAAGCCGTTCCAGGAACACAACAGACATTCAGGACCCATCCAAGGGGATAGAGACAGACCACATTCCTCACCTCCCTCTACGCCCTAGCACCACGCCTTGCCTCCGGCCCCTGCTAGCACCCTCACGGCCACTGTTGCCACCCCTGGGTGATCTTCTTGCACAGGGCCTAAGAAACTCATGGCTTACAAAAGAAATCAGAAGTCCTATCTTACACAGGAAGTGACAATCTCCCAAACCAAGAATGTGTGTGTGTGTGTGTGTGTGTGTGTGTGTGTGTGTGTAGGGGTGGGGTGGGGCCACAATGAATACATCTCTTATTAATTTCTTATATATTAAGTAGAAAGCAGTCACTGGCATAGTACCTTGTAAGTAAGGGTAACACAATATCTGCTGAATGAGGAATGGTAAAGTGGATAAATATAATTAGATTCAACAGAAGGGAATTCTTAATTGTGCCTCAGCTCGGATGTTAGATAACAGAATCGTTTCTAGGGGCTCTTTATCAGTTGGGATTAGATTCAGCCGCAGCTAATAGAAAACTTGCCGTAGCAGGGGCTCAGATGGCATGGATGGCGTTTTCTCTCCTATAGGAGAAGCCAGGCTGCAGGCAGTGCAGGTGGCTGGCGGGACAATCCTTGCACCCGACATCCTGGGGTGTGGCTCCCAGCCTCAAGGTCACCTTTCTGTGGTGGGGGTGGGTGCTCAAGCTCAGTGGGAAAGGGTCAAGAGGGTGCGTCCCAATTGAGCTGGGTGCCTTACCAGTGTCTTCACACAGCACAGACGCATTTTTTCCCCTCAATTATTTTATTGGGGACTCTTACAGCTCTTACAACATTCCATACATCATTTGTATCGGGCATATTTGTACACATGTTGCCAGCTTCGTTTCCAAATCTTTCTATTTGAGCCCTTGGTATAAGCTCCTCTTTCCCCCTCCTTTTTTAAAAATCACTTTATCGGGGGCTCGTACTACTCCCATCGCGATCAATACATACGTCAGTGGTGTGCGGGCCACCTTGGTGGGACAGTGGTTGGGCTGCGATCAGCATGGTCGGCAGTTTGAAACCACCCACAGGTCCTTGGGAGAAAGACAGGGCTTCCGACTGCCCCCAAACAGTGACAGTCTCAGGAACACACCAGGAGTCAGCACAGACACTTCTTACAGGTCTGGCCGCATGGCCTCGGGGCTGCAGGAGAGGCTGGGAATTGTGTTCACAAGCTTCTGTGTAGCCCCCACCCCAGATTGGACTTGCACATCAAACCCGGGGCACTGTGGCTCACGGGTAGAATTCTCACCGTTTACCGGAGAGGTCTGGATTCAATTCCTGGTCAGGACAGCTCCCGCACCGTCACCACCCGTCTGCCAGTGGAGGTGTGTGTGGTTGCGATACTGAACAAGTCTCAGGGGAGCTTCCTAACACATGCCAAGAAATCTACTTCCAACAATCCAGACTGGGGTCACCATGAGCTGGGGCCTAACCTGACAGCAGCTAAAGCAACAGTAGGGAGAAGCAAGAGTAGACATGGAGCTGGCATCCAGTCGTTTCTGACCAGGCTCACGCTGTTGTGGGTCCCCGTCAGGCGCGAAGTCCTGAAGGTAGGGTGAGGCTAGCTGGTGCAAACTCCTTGCCTGCCTCTCTCGGGATGTTTGGGAGGTGGGACTGACTCAGACGAGAGTGTTTTCAAGAGACTCCTGGGACAACCAGTGCCACGCAGGCATAGCGGGTGTTTTCCCAGTGTTTGTAGTCCCTTGATGTTAAGAACACGAGGCGGGTGGGAATGAGAGGCCAGGGCTCTTGGACCTGGTTCCAGACCTGATTCCAGTCCCAGATCACCAGGCCATTCACTGGGCTTCTCAGGAGCCATTGTCACGGGTCTTCAGCACAAGGATGCTAGCCTTACGCCAGCTTGACAGCGTCTCTTGCATAGCTTCTTTCCTCTCATGCATGACCCCAGAGGCTGAGAAGCTTCTAGAACTTCCATGGTGCTGATCGAAACAATAGATCTCAACTTAAACCAAAGCCCAACCAGACCCCCTGCCCCTGAGTTCATGCCGACCCACAGAGACCGTACAGGATGGGGTCAAACTGCCCCTGTGCGTGTCCGAGCCTGTACTTCTTTACGGGAGTAGAAAGCCCCGTCTGTCACCCGTGGGGCAGAAGGTGGCTTCAAACTGCTGACCTTGCAGGTACCAGTCCTTGGCGTAACCACTATGCCACCAGGGCTCCTGGTGCTCAACTTAAGAAGTCAGGAAATGTCTTCGTGAAAAAGAGACAAGAAACGATGATGACAACAAAAGTTTCCTTTGATGAAGCACTTGCCCGGGGCTGCGAGGTTAATTCTTGTGACTACCCTGTCGCACAGAAGCTGACCATTGCAAAGACTGAAAAACCACGTGGCTTCGAAGAGACCAGAGACTTTCTCAGGTTCCTTTGTCACCTGTGGGGAACAGGCAGTGTGGGGGCTGTCATCCAGGTCCCCTGGGAGGCAGATGCCATTCAGTTCCGTGATGCCAGGCTTCTGATTAAACCACATGAAGGCCAGGCAGAAAGGTTACACACACAGCACAGACACCACACTGAGAGACTCCGGACAGATGGTTCTTACTAAACTCTGGGAGGTTACATGTTCTTGCGATTGGGCCAGTTCTAGGTGAAAACCTCTGAATAGTAACAACTGATTAAGCCAAAGAGCCCCAAGTGAAAGTCAAAAAGAAACTCCAGGAGAGGGGCCAGGGCAGAGTTGAAAGCCAAGCTCTGACTGCTGACAAGTGGGAGAGTTCAGGGCCCGTGGAGAGGCAGGCTTGAGGGTGGGGATGGGAGGGGATAAGAAGTGCCTGGAGGCCTTCTCCTGTGAGGAAGGGGGTTAGGACTCAGGTGAGAAAGTGCCTCTTCCTTCCTGGGCTTCCTGTGAGCTCCTGAAAGCGCAGGCAGTGTGTAGACAGAAGGGAAGGAGGCGAATATTTCCTTCCTTCAGCAGTCTACGCCCCTTCTGTCTACCTAAGGGCACACTGAGAAGCGAGCAGCCTCCTGGGCTGAGGAAAGAAGGAGAGAGGAGAGAGCTGAGGGCAGCACGTGGTCAAGAAGGGCTGAGCCAGCTACCCAGCCTGTGAGCAGAGGGGAATGGGCCTGCAAGGGCCAGTGACAGTCAGGGCCTGATGGGTAAACAGGAAAGGGGAAGAGCCCTATCGTTGATCCGAGAAGCACACAGCCTTCAGAAAGGGCTTATTAGGGAAGCGGTCTGAAAGTCTGAGAAACTACCCGGGAATCCATAAGGTCCTATTTATTTTCAATCACTTGTGTGCTAAGGCCAGGTTTCCCTGATATACTTCGACCAGGCAATTTATCACATCAAATGGACTACAGACACAGCTCAGAGAATCCAGCTTCTCCCATCAAACCTGCTCTTTAAAGATCTACAAGCATGTCAAACCCCACTTTCCTAATTTTGTTTTGAAAAAGATATTTTTCTTTAAAGGTATTACCATATCTTCTTGAGTATAAGCCAGCCCAAATATCAGCGGAGGCACCTAATTTTAGCACAAAAACTACACTAAAAATGTACTGGAAAACTCGGCTTATATTTGAGTATGTTCGGTATATATATTAACATGCAAACAGTTAATTACTGTGGCTTTAATATACATTAAGTGAACTATTTTTCAGTGCTATTCTTCCATTGGAAAACTATCAATCGTGGTCATTGTAAGGATGTAAGACTAACATCGGAGAAACAAAAGCTCTTCAGGGAGAGCCCTGAGAGTATTTTAAGTGTGTAAGGGCTCCTGTTCCCAAACAATCTGAGTCGTACTGGCCCCATCCTCTGAGGCAGGCAGATCCATCTTCTCCTCCCCAAGGACAAGAACCATGGGGTTCTAGAGACACTGCGTGTGTTAGTCAGGGTTGACCAGAGAAACAGGTTCATAGACACTCACATGCGTATAAGAGAGAGCTTTACATCAAAGAGCAGTCATATATTAAGAAAACAACCCATCCTAGTCCAGATCAAGTCCCTAAGTCCAATATTAGCCCGTATGTCTGACACTACTCTATAAATTTCACTTCAGACTCGTGCAACGCGTGCAATAGAAGACCACAGGCCAATGGATGGACAGTCTTACGGCTCCAGTGGCAGTGGAAGCTTCTCAGTGCTGGCGTGGGTCTTCATGGGGCTCCTCCAGCTCCAGGACTCTGGTTCCAGCAGCAGAGCTTCATGTGGCTTGTCAACAGGAAGATGAACCAGAGGGTGTGTCTAGCCTCCAGTGAGCTGGTTATCTCCGTAGCACCTTCAAAGGAGGTCACCAAGCGACGCCCTGACTGACCCACTAAACTCCACCCGTTCACTCCTAATCGTCTCAAGTTGATACCAGATTATGCCCTGACCACACTTGGGTAGCAGGGGAAGCTGGCCGAAAATGCAGGTGTTGCTGGAGGCCACTCTAGCTCAAGTGAGAGGCTGCTCACTGTGGGAGGCGGAGGAGGGGGCCTCTAATGGTCCAGCCCCCACTTCCCTTTCTAACCTCCACTTTGACCTCTGAACCAGCACCTCTTACTTCCTCCAGACAGTCTTTTGGATCCTGATCATGGACCTGCATGCCCCATGCAAGGCACCTCGTATCATTCCGAGGAACTGAGCCTTGGGCATGCTGTCTGAGGACAGCAACACCCCAGTCTCTGCTCTCTCTGCCCCTACACCTCGGTGCAGGAGCAATGCATTGGGTGTGCTGCCCTGATTCTCTGGGAATGCCAAGCTTCACCCTCCCAGCTTCCTCTCAATCCTGTGCATACCATGTGTCTGCATCAGACAGTCAGCCTCAGGTATGTTGGTACTCTCGGTCTAACTGTCCTCTGACTACATTTTGTTGTTCCCACTCCATTCTCTCCACTTCAAGCTGTCGTATATGCCACACGGCCCAGGCCTCCAGGCCTCCTAGCATGTCTAGCATACCCTATCCTCACTGCACCTCATGGACCCTGTACCTCTGAGTGCCCTAGGCCCCCATGCTCCCAAATCTTTCTCCACTTCAGCTCAAGTTTCTATCAAATGTCAATACTTCTCCAAATTAGGCTTAGTGTAGAATTTACTAGGGATCCGCTACGAAGATAGAACCCCTCCACAGGGTGCCCAGAGGGAGTTTTGGCATGTGCCACACCACACATCATATCAATGGATAAGACTCAGGGCTCCTTTGGGCAGGAGCCATGTCTCAGGCTTCTTGGTATATTAGTATATTATAGTATATATAGTATAGTATATTGGTATATTAGCCCTTGGTATATTAGTCCAAGCAGCCAATACACATTCACTTTTCTATGACTAAATCCAACGCTCTCATTGGTTCTTCAAGATAGAGGTGATGTCATGTCCTTCAAGAAGGCTTCCAAGCACAGTCTCCAACGAGTTGTTTGCTGACAGTGGGTACATTCACTGCATGGTGCTGCAAGTATCTGCCCATTGACCCATCACAAGGTTTGACCCCTGCATCTCCAGCATCTGGCCCAGGGCCTGGCACTCAGCAGGGACTTCACAAGTGATTGTGATGGTGGAACTCAGATAGTAGAGTGGTCCTGGTCCATTCAAGCCATGAGGGGGATTCAAAAGTTTACAGAGAAATGGCATTAAAAGAAATGAAAATGTCCCATGAGCCGTTTGAAGCCCCCTCATATTACCTGGGCAGTACAGACACACAGCTTCTGAATCTTGTGTCAAGGAGGTATGAGGCCAATGTAGCTGAGGGAGAAGAAAATGCAGAAAACAAAACAGCCATGGCCGCCTTTTCCTGATCCCCAAAGGAACCAGGGTAGAAAGGAACACGTTGCTAAAATCTAGGCTTTTGAATGACTCGCCACTTCCTTCTCCAGGCCATCTGTCCCCGCATCAGTGGCGGAAGGCGAGAGTGCTTGGAAATCCACAGACTGACCCATGATGCACATTTTGTCTTGTTGGCTCTACACAGGAACGTATGGGGATGTTCATGTACAACCTTCTCAGAACAGCTTACCCTCCATGAGTGCAGTGAAAAGACACAATTCAAAAGAGGCGAACATCTTATCATAAAATATGTGAGGCTGAAAGCCTAACTTAGTTTGCCGACCAACCTGTACTGAGAAGGAAAGAGGAGGGTCCTCGTTTCTCCTGCTTTTCAGTCTAAGTGCAGAAACACGTATGCTAAAGGCCTGCTCCCAAGACCATTTGGTGGAAGTTCTAACATACCAGTGTGTGAGGCATGCTTTTTTAAGTACAGGCAGGGTTGGCATGCTTCTCCTGTGTCCTGTATCTTTATTTCTTTACAAGTCTTGAGTAAAAGGGTTTCTTTTTCCTAACCCGAATGGGCTTTGAGGACAATGTTTAAATTTAGGTGTCTTAATAAAAGCACATAAACAATACTTGTAGAGTAGGCATTTAAATAAGTCAATAAAATTTAGCATCTTCCGACTCATTTCAACTTTTTTGTTGTTTTATTACTCTCCATTGTGATTTGGATGAAAGGTTAGAGAGCAAACTCATTTTCCATTCAACAGTTTATATCTCTTAGTTTCCTGGCATTGACCGCAATGCCCACAATATAAAGGCACTCTTCGGACATCTCTTTTGGGTGTTTCCTTCTGTCCTTCTTTCTTATCCCCTTTCTTCTAAGCTTTAACCTTGGGTAAATGCTGCCCTTGGGATCTCCTATGGGTGATTGGATATGTACCCTCTGGTGTTACTTTTCATCTTAGTGTTATATGGTTTGGGGTTTGGATTTTTTGTACTCTGGTGCCAATTTGATTAAGAGTGTAGAGACCTCTGTGTGGGCATGGCTTTATCTGAGAATTCTGGGAAATGTGATGATATTTCCCTCATAGAGATGAATGATCATCAACTCAGTTCCTTGGAGATGCTCTCCTGACGAGATGATGGCAGCATGCTGATAGACCCTGTGTCCTGAAGGAGCCAGAGGAGACACCACATGGGCTTATGTTGGTGGAACCAGACCTCTGGGGTCAGAGAAGCCACATGGAGGCTCCTGCCAGTGCTGAGATGCTTCTACCACTGCTAAATACACAAGACTCTGCACTCACTGGCCTGTGATTCTCCTGGCATCAGTGCATGTGCTTTGTGAGTCTGAAGAGGTCTAATGGATTGGTATCAGACATATGGGCTAATATCAGACTTATGGACTTGGACTGGACTGAGTTGGGATGATTTCTCAATATTCCATTCCTCTTGTATATAAACCTCTTCCTTATATACATATGTGTGTTTATGAATTTGTTTTTCTAGTCTACCCCGACTAAAACATACTGAAAGAGGGGTGGGGGAGTTTAGTGCCAGGCTGAGAGGGTAACTAAAGGCCACACCTACGGTGTGGACAAACAACAACCCCCCAAAAAAACCCTACACAAATCACTGTCATCAAGTTCATTCTGATTCACAGTGACCCCAAAGAACAGAGTAGAACTTCCCCTGTAGGTTTCCAAGATTTTTAGCTCTTTATGGGAGTAGAAAGCCTCATTTTTCTCTTTATAGGCAGCTAGTAGTTTTGAACTGCTGACCTAAAGGTTGACAGCCCAACATGTAATCTCTGCACCACCAGGGCTCTTAGGAGGTTCCACCAGTCTCCAAAAGATCAGTCAACCCGGTCTTTTCTTTTATGATTCTGAGTTTCGTTCCACACTTTGCTTTCACTCTACCCAGTACCTTCTACTGGGATCCTAGAGTGATTGGTTGTGGTGATTGGGTGTCTAATTCTTCTCGTCTTTTGGTCATGGATGCTGTGATTCTAGCTGTCCGATAGTCCTTGATACTGTTTCCAGGTGTCTTTGATTTTCTTCACTCTTCTTTACTTCAAATAGGGTGAGATCAAGAGTTGATCTTTTAAGACCTCCAGTTATTACTCATTCAAGTAAGATGAAGACCACTGTCTTTGTGGACTATGTGATAGAACCTTAAACGTGTGTCGTTCATATCTGTGACTCCTGCCTTATTCCTCTTATTGTTTGATGCTGCAGGCTCGATTCTAACTTAGAGTGATTTTACATATAACAAAATGCAAGACTGCCTGGCCCTGTTCCACCCTCCCGATTGCTGTGTTGAGACCTCTGTTACACCGCCATGTCTGTCAATCCGTCGCACTGGCACTGAGGGTTCCTCCTCTCTTTCACGGACCTTCCACTTGACCAAGCCTGATGGTCTTGTCCAGGTACTGAACTTGCACCATCGCTCACTATCCTCATGTCTCAGAAGCAGTCTAGTTGTATTTCTCGCAAGACAGACTTATTCCTCTAGCAGTCCATGGTACTTTCGATACCCTTGGCCAAGACCCAAATTCAAATGAATCGACCCTGCCGAGGCCCTCCTTACTCGCTGTCCAGTTTCACATTCATAGGAAGTGACTGAAGACCCTGTCGCTAGGGTTAGGCACACCTTTGTCCTCATTTGTCTCTCTTTCATGCACTACAGAGGCCTCATGCGGCAAGAGGGAGGAGACCTTTGACAAGATGGATGGGCCCGGTGATTGTAACAAAGAGCCATTGTGAGGACAGCACAGGACTGGGCAGTGTCTCCTTCTGCTGCATGTAGGGTGGCTGTGAGTCACAGCCGGCTCAGAGGCCCCTGCCCCTTCACCCCCCGCCCCCCCCCCCAAAAAAAACCAAAACAACAAACAACAAAAATGTTCAGTCTTGGAAACCCACAGGGGCAATGTTACACTTTGTCCTATTGGGTCGCCATGAGCTGAAATAGACTAGGTAGCAGGGAGGCGGCCTTCCTCAAAAACCTCGTCATCACATTTATCGTGTTATGACTCACAGTGACACCACAACAACAGCACAACACAGTGCCTGGCCCCGTGCCTAAGAAAACGACCGTGGTGAGGAGACAGAGGGCATGCGGATTCTACTCTGCTTTACCGAGGAAAGTCATTTGGTAGTAGCCCTCCACTCTACTTCAAGAATCGGCACGACTTTTCCTCTTTCAGGCGAGTATTAAGTGGCCAGAGTTCTGATAATTTATTTAGGTAGATTCTCTCTTCCTGAAATCACACTTATCTCATACTACTTGCTGAAATAATCCATGTGCTTTTACCACAAACAATTACAGTTTTATCAGGCAATTTTACACAAAATATTTTCAAACTGTGATTCCACTGATTTTGAAATACATGGGCTGATATAATTTTTTTACTGAGGTGTCATCTTCCAGACAAGTGTGCGGCTATTGAGTTGCTCAGCAAAACGGGATGAGCAGGGCCTCCGTGGTGAGCAGAGGAGGAACAAGAAGGTAGCGCGGAGCTGGTCCAGGCTTTAAAAGAAGAAAAGATCAGAGTTATCAACATAGGAATGCCTTAACTTTGATCGAAGCGGTGAGCAGATTCCTTGTGCTTTGAAAGAAATAAAACACCAACCGGCTGCTGCTAAGTTGATTCTAACTGCTGCTGCTTTAGCATGTGCGGAGGGGAACTGTGCCCTGGAGGTCCTTGAGGCTGTGACCCTTGGGCCTTGCTTTCGAGGTGCTTGTAGGTGCCTTCATGATCCCGTGCTGCTATGTCAGACATACCACAGGTGGATGGCTCTAACAAACAGAAAGTTATTCTCTTACAGTTCGGGAGGTTCACATTTCTAATTCAGGGCGCTGGCTCTGGGGCAGTGGTTCCCAACCTTCCTAATGCCACGGACTTTAAATATAATTCCCCAACCATAAAATTATTTTTGTTGCTACTTCAGAGCTGTCATTTTGCTACTGTGATGAATCTGTTGACCCCTATGAAAGGGTCGTTTGATTCCCAAAGGGGTTGTGACCCACAGGTCAAGAATGGCGGCTGCAGGGAAAGGCTTTTTCTCTCAATAGGAAGAATGTTCTTGGTCTCCTTTTGACATTTGCAGTCCTCGGAGATCTCCATAGGTCTTGAAATCAGTCTTCCCCAAGGTCCAGGAGTTTTTCAGCCCAGGATGTTCAGAACCAAAGGATGTGCTCCGCTTCTAATGCGCGCGGTGGCACTGGACTCTCTCTCTCCTTTCATCTCTTCCAAGACACAAGGTGATGCACACTCCGGGAAATTCCTCATACATGAGATTGGAGGTAGGACCAAATAACGGTGTTCCTTTCCACACTAGACCTCTTACAATTGACTGGCTGATCATTTGGGACCATATCTTGGGTAATGGTTGCTTCATTACAATGTTGCCAAGCTAATGAAAATAAAGGTCTGGTCAAGGTGACACATGTTTTTAGGGGCACAGCTCAATCCGTGGCAGTGAGTTTGAGGCAGGAACTGTGCGCTTAAACATATGCACCTACCAGGAAACACTAAACCCAAACTCACGGGACAAGTACTGTGGCTGAGAATTATCACGACTGAGCCCTGGCTTCAGTATGGACTAGCCATGCAACACTGGGAAAATCATGTAATTGGCCTCACAATCCATGCGTGTATGAGGTCTCACTGAGCACACCCTCTACCCAACCAATGAAAGGAAAGGACACCAGGAAATGCAAGTGCAAAGATTTCCTCCAACCACCCCCCCCATCCCACCCCCACCCCCGGACTTTCCACTAGTAGCGACAGACCACTGAAAAACAAAACAAAACTTGCCATCAAGTTGACCGTACAGGTCAAGGTGGAAGCCCCCCCTCCCACCCCTACCCCGGGACCTTCTGCGATGCTAACGCTTTACAGGCATAGAAAGCCTCATCTTTCTTTGGGGATGCAGCTGGTGGTTTCAAACTGCTCACCTTGTGGATAGCAGCCTAATTCCCTAAACACGATGCCACCAAAGCTCCACTGACAGGCTACTTGTAACTGACTAAACGACATGTGCCCCCCAGGTCAATTTCCAGCTCCCAAAGAGCACGAACTTTTGAATAACCTAACTTTTTGTACTAAGATTTGGAATCACCAAAGGTACACTAAAATCTAGCCTTTCCTATTAAGTTTCTTGAGTTATATAAATATATATGTATGTAACTTTTTAAGAAAATCAAAGAGGGAGTGATAAAAGGAAGTGACAAACAATTCAATCAAAGTCTCTACCTTTTTCATGAACCCTCTTTGCTACCCGAAATACTTGGAAACAAATTTAATGCCTATTGTCATTTTTCCGATGAAAATATTAAAGCTGCTTTTCTGCCTCTTTTCTTTCACGCTGATGGCTTTCCTTCATGGTTTGTCAATTCCTGTGAATTCCAATTTCTAATTTTAGAGCAGCTTCAAAATGTTGGTAGATAGCTAACATTTGTGGAGATAATTCGGCTCGCTACATATGTAGTATTTATTACTACATGCGGTAAAATAATTCCCTCTTTTATTGCGAAAGTGCTAATTGGCTCAATTCAATATTCAGGCCAGGACAAGTCAAAAAGTCATGGCGCTGGAGGTCAGTGCCTGCGTGCACAGATTTATCCTAAGTAAAGCGTGTTGAAACGCGTTCGCCATCAGTGGATGGCTGCGGATCAGTCTTCAGTAGTGTATTTATTTTCGTCTCCTTGGGGTAGCTTAAAAAAGAAAATTCAAAGTAGGTGCTTCTGTGCAGATCTGCTCTTTTGAGGCGGGTTCCACCACCCACTCGCCCACTGTCACTGAGTCGATTCTGACTCATAGCGACCATATAGGATATAACGGAAATGCTCCACAGAAGAATGAGGCTTCTGATTCTCCTAAAGAGTTCGTCTCAGAAACCCACAGGGCCAGTTGTACTCTGTCCTGTGGGATCACGCTGATTGGAATAGACTTGATGGCAGTGAGTTTTGGGGAACTGTTCCACAGGGTTTTGGAGACTGAGTCTTTATAGGTGCGGGCAGTCTCCTTTTTTCCTTTCTTTTCTTTTAAAAAAAGCATTTTATTGGGGGCTCATACAGCTCGTATCACAACTCACACATCCATCCATTGTGTCAAGCACATTAGTACGTATGTTACCGTCATCATTTCCCAAACATTGTCTTTTCTACTTGAGCTCTTGATATCAGTTCCTCATCTCACCCCTCCCCCCCCCTCCCTCTCTGGAAAATTTATAAATCCCCCCCCCCCACATGTCTTACACGGACTGCTGTCTCCTTGCCCCCACTTTTTTGTTGTCCATCTCCCGAGGATAGTGATCAACTCCCCCTTTCTCCTATCACCTTGCTCTTCCCCTCCTGGTATCTCTATTTTCATTACTAGTCCGGAGGGGTGTATCTGTCTTGGATTCCCTGTGTTTTCACCTCTTATCTGTACCACTGTACATGCTCTGGTCTGGCCAGATTTGTAAGGTAGCATTAGAGTCATGATAGTGGGTTGGTGGGGGGCGGGGGGGAGAAGGAAGCATTAAAGAACTAGAGGAAAGTTGTGTGTTTCATCGATGCCATACTCCACCCTGACAGACTCGACTCATCCTTGTGACTCTTTTATAAGGCAATGTCCATTTGTCTGGAGATAGGCTTTGGGTCTCCACTCCAACCTCCTCACCCCTCACTCATATCAATATGACTTTGTGTTCTGGGTCTTTGATGCCTGTTCTCTTTGACACTTCATGATCACAGGCTGGTGTACTTCTTCCATGTGGACTTTGTTGCTTCTCAGCTAGATGGCTGCTTGTTTACCGTCAAGTCTTTAAGATCCCAGATGCTATATCTTTTGATAGCCGGGAACCATCAGCTTTCTCCACCCCATTTGCTTATGTGCCCATTTTGTCTTCAGCAATCATGTTGGGAAGATGAGCATCACAGAACGCAGGATTATTAGAACACAGTGTTCTTGAGTTGCAGGACAACCTCACCTGTCTTTGCTAGGGCGACTGACAGACTTGAACTCCCAACCATGTGGATAGCAAGCCTGTGCTTAACCTAGCACATTCCCAGAGAATGGTTAGAAAGAGAGAGAACAGCCTTTAGAAGTGTCCAGAGCTACATGGAGGACATGTTGAGAAACAATAGCTTCCCATTTGAATATTATATTTATAATAAGTATTTAAATTTACCTTTGTGCATTGTGGGTTCTTCGTCAATGCTCACTAAATGTTTTACACAACATTCTAGGAGAAGATTACCTTTGATGCTAATTAGCCTAAAGGAAAAGGAACTCACTAGTCCCAAAGAGACTTTTTGAGTCTGTCTTTTCCAATGCAAGGAGCCCTGGTGGCACAATGGGTTATGCCTTGGGCCACTAACTCCAAGGTTTGCAGTTTGAAACTGCCAGCTGTTCTGTGGGAGAAAGTTGAAGTTTGCTCTTCCCATCATTTTTCTGGCCTCAGAAAGCCACAGCAAGAATTCTACCTTCCTCTAGGGTCACTAAGAGCCAGAGGCACCTCACACATAGGGCGTTTGGTCTTGTTTTGTGTGTTTCTTACCGACATCAGCTCCACTTTACAGTCACAGAAGGTCAGGGTCCGAGCCAGTGAGTGAGCAAACTGAGAACCACATCTCGTTACTGCCTGAGCTTTTTCTCCACCAGAGATTTTTTTGTGTGTGTCTGTGCTTGAGATAGAAGAAAATAACGTATTCAAAGAAGTGTTTCGCTCTTGGGTAGGAGGTGAATTCCAGAAACTACAAGAGAAAGGGGTCTGGAGCCCATCGGTGGGTATTTGCTCCCTGAGCTGTGCAAACACAAACAGGAAATGGCACAAGGACCGAAAAGGCCCATGCGGGTGTTCACGTGGGCTTTGCCTTTGGGGAGTTTTAAGAAAAGATATTTCCTCAGAGGCTCTATTGTCATATCCACAAATAAAGCTCAGCACATACAGTTAATAAGGAATATCTCAAAAGTGCAAAAACAAAACAAAAAAACAAAAAAACACCTCAACAGGCTTTGAGTTAGAAAACAACAGTCTTGGTGGTGGGGAAGGTCAGCATTCTTTATGGTTAAAGGAGGCAGAGCTGGAGTGCCAGGACTAGGGGTTCAGGGCCTGTAGGGAGGCCAGTCACGTATCTGCCCTCGCGTGTCTGGAAGGCTTATGAGAGTGTCTTTAGTAGACGGCTACTCTTACTGGCATGCATGAACCTCACACCCTAAAACAGCGCACGAAACACCAGCTTCCTCTTGCCAAGGAGTCCTCCCTATAGCAGAGTGCAGATGCCTCCACAAAGATAGGGCCTGGTATGATTAGATGTAGTCTGAGCTCTTCTGGAAACCTGCGATGCCTCCCTGAGTAGGAGATGCTGCTTTTCTAAGGTTGAGGTTGCTCCTGCCTACAGTGTAGAATGTGTACGTGTGGAGGCATGCCTGCATAAGTACACGAAGGCATAGCGCACACAGAACCTGTTGCCGTCGGGTCAACTCTGACTCACGGTGACCCCATGTGTGTACAGAACAAAGAGCCGCATGTGTGTGTGTGATGGAGTCCTGGTGGGATCGCGGTTAAGTGTTGGGCTGCGATCAGCATGGTTGGGAGTTCAAACCCACTGACAGTTCCATGGAGACAAACTGGGCTTTGTGTCAACACTGATCCATGGCAGCGAGTAAATAATATTTTGCGGTGAAATGTAAAAGGAGATCATTTCTGATGTGAGTCTGATATGGGTCATGACAAAAGGCGGTGACTTGCACAAGAATGATAATATATATGTATCTAAATACATAAATTGAAGATTTGAGGGCAGAGGGCTTCCCATACAGAGCTCCAAGACTTCATCTACTGGCACCAGCGGGAATACCCATAGTACTTTTGCAGCTTGCTTAGTTTACCTAACCACTCTATGTATGTATGAGTATGTAACCACTCATTTCAAAACTGAAAAAGCAGAGAAATTACATGGCCAACATCCTCATCCCCGTAGCACTAGTTAGTAGGAGGCAGAGTTGAGAAGTCAAGCCGGAGTTCGCTTCTCTAACTGCAGTCTTACTATCAGTGCACCCTGCCTCGTAGGCTTGGGAGTGGCTCCTTCAGCTTGTCGGCTCTTACCAGAAGAGAGAGCTTGGAGCTCTCAGGAGCTCAGGGACAGAGAGCTAGAGCTAAGGCTGTGTTGACTCTTCTGAGCTGGGAGCTAAGTGTGTGGCACCTACTGCGTCTATCTGTAGGGGTGAGCTGGCCACCAAGTGAAATGAGAAGGGCATGTGCAGAAGCCAGAAAAACATTAGACCTGGGGAGTTCTGAAATCTATCAATGGACCTTTACCACAATCAGAATTAAAGTCCCAACTCCTAGGCCACTCTAGGCCTTTCTTCATCTAGCCAATGAGTCATCTAAGGCTTCACTGCTTCTCCCCGATGTCCACACCCAGATATAAACAAGCCAACCACCCTTCCTGCAGTATCTACTACTCTATCTCCCCCAACCCCAGCATTGCAACCTTCAGATCCCACTCACACACAATTGGCCAATACTCTTCTGAACAGACTCTCAGCATCCCTAGTATTCCAAAAGCTGCTAATAAAATTGTGGTAGGTTTTGTCTGTCCGACTGGCAAAAACAGAGGGGCACATATGGCTCATGAAGGCCCTGTGAGGGGCAGGACGTATCCAGAAAACATTTCTAGAGGACAATGCATATGAGCATATTTTATCCTATGGGAATCAGTTAAGTGTGCAGGACAGCAGTCAAAATATCAAACCATGTATTGCACTGGACACATCTAAGACAAAATAGCTCCTTAAAGGTCTTAAGAGCAAACCCGGCACTTTGATGACCAAGGTGCTCCTGACCCAAGCCAGGATCTTTAATCACCTCATAAACCTGGGAACCGCCGGACAATGAAAAAATGAAGCTAGAAGAAAATTCGATACATTCAAATTATGGCCTTGGCGATAATAGGCAATAGACCATGCACCACCAGCAAAATGAACCGAGTAGCTTCAGGTGAACGCCAATAAGAATGTTGTTTAAAGCAAGGAGGGTGAGACTTCAGCTTTGAACACATCTTCCCCAAAGACCAGTGGTTAGAAATTGGTAAAGAGGGCTCATGAAACAGACAGAACTCCTCAAGGCAGTGGACACAAGGGCTTCCACGTGGGGTCAAGCACACCACAGTTTGTGAAGATGGCACATGGTCTGGCCAGGCATCTTTCTAACAGGTCCCCAGGAGTCAGAACTGGCTCTGTGACAATGACCAACACAGAGATGTGTGTCCCATGTGTGTCCCATGTCCCATGACATGTGTGTCCCAAAAGAGTAATTGCCCAAACCCAGGAACCCTCAGTAAGAGCAGAGTTGGCTACATTGTGGTACGTCTCAAGAATAGTCACTAGATGGGTTTTTTTATTATTTGGGGGGCATCACTGCCCTCTGGTGGTGGGAGTAGGAGGCCCAGTCTTTGCTCCTGTGGAGCTGCTGCTGGAATTGAACCTCCATCCCAGTGGGCCGCAGTCCCGCGCACAACCACTATGCCCCGGGGCTCAGCCTAGATGGATTTTTTAAAGGGAAATATAATATTGAACACTATCAGGGAAAGATGCCTACCATATATAAAATACATAGTATATATAATTACATAATCAAAAGAGTTGGCAAAAACACTACTCATAGTCTGCTCCTGTTTACATAAAAATAGGTGAATGCATATTTAAATAAACAAATATATTTCTTGTTAAGACTTGTGAGATATATTCAGACAGCCAAATAGGACCTGCCTTGCAGGCTAAGCATCTGCTACCTGTGGCCTTCCAAAATTTCCTCTGCCTTTGTCTCTAAATTAAAACTTCTCAGCATCACTGTGGTCCATGAATAATGCACCTGGCTCCTCTACTGGATCCTGGGTGGCCCATTAGAGAAGGGCGGTTTTAAATCTTACTCGCCTTTGTACCTCCAGCTCCCTGCCCATTGCTTGGTCCATAACAAGCCAGGGCAGATGGATGGCATAGACAAAAGGAA
>PVJH01010472.1:0-73599 GCA_004026705.1 Nesogale talazaci
CTTTATCCAACTTAAATATTCGTATGAAGTGATTGAAAAGATCGTGTCTTGGGTCAGATACACATCAGTCCTCAAAGAGACATCCTTGCTCTTCAACACTCTAAAGAAGTCTGAAGAAGCCGATTTCCCCAATGCAATGAGTTATTTGATTTCTTGACTGCTGCTTCCAGGGGCATTGAAGGTGGATGCAAGGGAAATGAAATGCTTGACAACTTCATTATTTTCTCCATCTCCTAGGATGCTTATTGATTTATTTGTGAGGAATTTTTATAATTTTGAGATTATATTTTTTTAGTTTCAAAGCGATGAAAAGACTATTGTATTTTATTACAGAATTTAAAATTTTGAAAAATTGGAACAAAAATAAGGCAACAGAAAGATAAAGGTGCTGAGCCCCAGTGGCGTAGAGGTTGAGTGCGGGACTGCAGCCCCCTGGCTTGGCGGTTCAAATCCAGCAGCAGCACTCCAGGAGTAAGACTGGGCCTCCTATTCCCACCAGGGGGCAGTGATGCCCCCCCCCCAAAAAAAAGATAAAAATGCATTATGGTATCTCTTAGATTTCATTTTTTTTTTGCCCCAAAGTAGGAAATTAATTCTTTAGGCTTTCCAATGAGTAGTACAATACTTATTAATGCCTATGATTTATTTCAGCTGAATACTCAGAGAGCTTTCCTCCTTAATGCAGGAATGGCATTCATTTTTTTCTTCAGCAGCTCAGTCATTTCAGGAATTATCTTCATTAAGTTTGTGACTAGTGTGTAATCTGCCACTTGGAAAATTGGGGCTTTGGGGTCTTTGTTAATGACTACAATGATGTTGCAATCTTTCATCCCCACTACATGTTGGATGGCTCCAGATATTCCTATGGCAGTACATAATTCTGGTATGACTATTTTTCTTGTCTGTCCAACTTGCATGCCATTGGGAAGAAAGCCAGCACTGAGAGTAACATGAGGAGTGTCAACTGCAGCATGTAACTTATCAACCAAGTCACAGAGCACCTTAACGTTCTCTCCATTGGGGGGGGGGGTCCAAACCACCAGAAACCACCACTGTGGTGCCAGTTAGCTCCGGTCCATCACTTTTTGTTAGTTTCTAGACACACCATTCTGAAATTCCCACTGGAGAAGGTTTTGAAGCCTTTTCTGCACTGCCATTCCCTTCGCTGGTTGCTGCAGCTTCGAAAGATGCCCTCAGACCGAAAACATCTTTCCTTCCTCATCCAATTGACTATACATAAAGCCTTTCCTGCATAAATGGTTCTCACAAATGTGTCAGGTGACAAGATTGCAATGTTGTCAGAAATTGGGGCAATATCAAGCCTGGCTACCACTCTGTTGAAAAGGTTCTTTCCAAAGGCAGGTGCTCTGGCACCAATGTGTGTGTGACTGAACTGCTTCCAAATTGCCGAAAGCAGTGGCATTAGGTCACCGTACTGGGGTTATCAAGGAGGTGTCCTTTTGCCACCCCTGCTATTTTGCAAAGATTCTGTGCTGCCGTGTCACATTTGATTCCAACGCTCAAGCAGGACAATTTACCTCCAAGATGCTTGGCTGCCGTGATGGGTAGTAGGGTGCCATTTGCATGCTCAGATATTACTCTGAAATCGTAGCAAGGAAGCTGCCAGCTGATGCTGCCCTGAACACGTCATCTGCTGGTATCTCACAGGACCTGGGAGCCGAACACCTGCCTGGCCAAGCTCACTGCCGGATTTCTATGGTGAGATGTAATCCATATTGAAGACTGTTGTTTTTCATCTTTATCAGTAAGTGCTTCAAGTGCTTCTTTTTCTGCTCTCAGGGTTGTATCAATTTCATATCACAGGTTGTTAATGAGCCTTCAGTCCTCATGCCATGTTCTTCATATATACTGCCTTTTGGGATTATGTGCTCATCGTACACATTGAATAACTATGGTGAACCACGACATACACCTATCCCGATTTTAAGTTATGCAATATCCCTTGTGTTGTTTGAATGACTGTCTCTTGGTCTATGTACAGGTTTCTTAGGAGCACAATTAAGTGTTCTGGAAGACGTAGTCTTTGCTATGTTATCCATAATTTGATATCCACACAGTTGAATTTATTTGTATAGTCAATAAAAACTGGGTAAATATATTGTAGATAGTTTCTGCTTTTACTCAAGATACATATGACATCAGTATTGTTAACCCATATTCAATATCCCCCTTTGGTTTGGGCTTGAGTCACTGGTTGTTGAAACCATTTTTTAATTACCTGCAGTGAAATTTTACTTGCATGTGATATTAGTAATATTTTGAGTTATTTCTGTGTTTTGTCCAATCACTTGCCTTTCATGTTTCTTGGAATAAACTATTGAGTGCTTTCAATATTGCATCAGTTTATTGAAACATTTCAGCTGGTATTGCTTCAGTTCCTGGAGTCTTGTGTTTCACTAATACCTTTGGCTTGAACTTCTGTTTGTTTGTTTGTTTGTATTTTTTTTTTGGCATCACTGCTCTCCGGCGGTGGGAGTAGGAGGCCCAGCCCCACTGCTGGAATTGAACCTCCGTCCCAGTGGGCCGCAGTCCCGCGCACAACCACTACGCCACCGGGGCTCAGCCCTGGCTTGGACTTCTTTCAGTGTTACCAGACTTTGATCATTCTACCTCCTAATGTGGTTGAACACTGACTCTTACTCTTTGGTACAGTGACTATGTATTCTATCCACTTTCTTTTGATTCTTCCTGCATAATTCAATATTTTGACCACAGAAACTTTCAGTACTGCAACTTGAGGTGTCACATTTTTCTTTCAGCTTGAGAAATACCAAGAATGTTCTTAGTGACCTTTCGCTTTCTTCATCTGTCATATCCTTGATGTCATTGTACAACTTGACTTGTCTTTGGTCATTGGTGCTCAGTATGTCAAATCCAATCTTACTGACCTCTAAATTAAGGGAGGACTATACTCAAAGTTGGGTACTTTGGCGCTCGTGAACTTGTTTTTATTTTCTCCCACTTCATTAGCATATGAGCAATTGATACTAGGTTCTGCAGTTGGCTTTTGAGCTTGTTCCCATTATCTCATTCCACAGATGTAGTCGATTCAATTCCTATGTGTCAATCTGGTGAGGGCTACAGGAATAGAAATCATCTATATTGTTTAAAGGTATTTTCAGTGAATTGATTTGTTGGCCTTGCAAAATTTATCGTGCAATGTTTGGCATCATTTTTATCACCAAGGTAAAAATTCCCCATAAGAGGGTCTTCTTTATTTTCAACATTGTAATCATGAATAGTTATCAGTGCATCATCATTACATGTTTGATTGATTTCAGACTGCAGAAGTGTTAAGAATCTTTGATTTCTTTAGCTTTGGCATTATTGATGCTTACATTTTGAGTAAAAGTCCTATTGCTTGTTTTCTCTTGTAGTCTTATTTCCTATCACTGGCCACTTTGTTCTTCAGAATAAACTTTGAAATGTTGTTTTTAATGATGAATATGGCACTTTCTCCACTTGATTTTGTCACTTCTGACATAGTAAACCATATGATTGTCCTACTTATTAATGGCTTATACCAGTTCATTGAACTCAGTGATGCACAGAATATCAATCTTTATGTGTTTCATTTCATTTTGACAACTTTTAATTTTCCCAGATCCATACTTCCTACATTCTGAGTTCCAATTACTAATGAATCTTTGCAGCTGTTTTTTCTCCCTTCTCATTTTGAATTATGTCATTAGACCCAGGAAACATTTGTCTATGTATTCAGATTATTTTTGTGTATAAAGGACCAAAGTAAGGGCTGAGCTTAACAGTTTCACCAGAGAATGTACACGTGCAACTTTCATTCTCTCAATGTATGAGATTCATAGCTGTCCACTGTAGAAATTTCAAAAAAGACTTAGAAGCACCAATAAAGCAATTACTTAGATGAAATCAAACGCTTACTTTTCCCTCCAGTCTTTATTCCCTGCATAGATCTGTGTTGTTGTTGTTGCTGCTGCTAGGCGCGGTCTAGTTGGTTTTGACTCATTGCAGCAGAAGGGAGACACTGCCCGGTCCTGCACATCCTCACAATTGGTATGTCTGAGCCCATTGCTGCAGCCGCCGTGTCCACCTAATTAAGGGTCTTCCTCTTCTTGGCTAAACCTCTGCATGAACAAACATGATACTGAAAGTCTATGCGACAAAAGTTTATTATCCTTACTTCTTTTTTTTTTTTTTTTGGTTTGTTTTTCCTCAAGAGTGGGAATTTTTTTTAAAAAACCATTTTATTGGGGGCTCACGCAACTCTTATCACAATCGATACGTGCATCCATGGTGTTGAGTGCATTGGTACATCTGTTGCCATCATCGGTCTCAAAACATTTTCTTCCTGCTTGAGTCCTTGGGACCAGCTCCTCATTTTTCCCCCTCCCTCTCTAACAAACCCTTGATAGTTTATAAATTATTATTATTTTGCCACGTCTTACACTGTGCGACATCTCCTTTCACCCACTTTTCTGTTGTCTGTCCTTCAGGGAGCAGGTTATAGGTAGATTACGTCTAAGGAGTGTTCTGGCTGCACCTTATCCAAGATAAAGCTATTATTAGCTCTCCTAGCAGTCTGTGGTACATTGTACATTCAGCATTCTTCAATGGTGTTATGATGCAGAGGCTGCATCGGTTCTTCTGAGCTCTTTGTTATTCCTTGTTCAATGACTGTTATGTAGATGATGCCAAAATACAATAGACACTCCACTTTTTTCCCCCCCGCTAATACATCAAAGGCCTTTAGCAATGCCACTAAGATTTTTTTCACAAACCTAATTTTAATTACTTTGTGAAAAATTTCATCTGTGTCATGATTTTATGTAACCCATGAATTTTTGTTAATCATATAATTTCTAATGTTATGATTTTGTAAATTGTACATCAAATAATGCTGTGATGTTCTCCTGTATAATGTGTTAACTTTCAAAGGTCTATTTTTGTTATTTCAAAAGTCTATTTGTTGATACATTCCACAAATAATGTCCTAGGTGAAATGTATGAACCCTTGCAAGGGCCTTAATCAACTTTTTTATTAAACAAATTTGAAAACGTACCACTGATACTGGCATACTATCTATTTGGTTGCAATTGGTTTGTTGTTGATGCCTCAGAAAATGAACTTTTCTATTAAAGATTTTAGAATTTAGATGGTGGTAAAAGCACCTGCTAAGTTATATTTATCAAATTGGGTGGATAACAGTGCCAGACCACCATGCTATTTTAAGAGAATTGGCTTTCAGACACTATATCCTTGAGTTTGATTTCCTTGGGGATTCCACAATCCAGGGCCTATTTGTAGCCTTGGTTCTTGCTGGATTTACATTTCTTGAGTTTCATTTGCATCTGACCTTTCTCTAAAGAGAAAGGAACAGAACCTGACCTGGGATGCACTCCAGTTAAGAACCAGTGCCCACTGACTTTCTCCTGGGCTGACCTCTGGTTCTGGTTGAAGGAATGCATTCTTGATTTTTTTGCATTAACTCAGTTTTGCACTAACAAAGCTTTTTAAAGATCACATGCGCAGAAAGAATGGGCAGAGTGGCAACATCATCTTGTTTCAGGGAAATGATAATATGCATAAGGGAAATGTTGAAACTGGAATCTTATATATTTTAAATTTTAACCAATTTACCCAGAGGCAGAACTGATTTCCAGACCCAGTTTTAAAAATGCACAGATAATTTGAAATTCATGCATTATTATTCAATTTAAAAATCATACCTGTCTTTATCCAGATCACATCAGTCTAATTCCAAGAGCAATATCCAAAGGGCTTGGATGAAAATTCTTTCTTTCTTTAACGCAAAGAAATGGCACTTAAAAAAAAAAAAAACCCCAACAAATCAGTTTTCAGTGGCAGACTCGCAGCTGTTAACTAATCTTATAACAAGCAGTATTTACCCACACATTTTCCAAATTAAATATGGGTACATGCAGGCCTGGCTTAAGATCCTATAATACAGACACTTTCCCTGCTAAGGAAAAACAAAACAAACAAACAAAAAAACCAAAATCGCCTCAAGGATTATAAACAATGTGGGAGAGGTGAGAATAAAAAAGCGGGAGGGGGGGTGGGGGGGGAAGAGAGAATGAGAATGCATGAGGAGAGGAGAAGTGTGACTCTGTAGACAGTGCACTTGGGGCAGAGCAGGGAAGAGGTGGCAGGGACCAGGAAAGCATAATGCCAGTGCTTAGAGGCTCTGACTATTTCCCCAGAACAAGTCCCGGGTACATTATCAAGATCTGGATATTTCAGAGTTGTCATTCAGGCAAGTCCTGATGACTATTCCATGGTAAGGAGGTGTTTGAAATGTTTTCCAGAATTACTATGTCATTTCTTTCGGCCTTATCCTTAAAAAAAAAAATTCCCCCTTATATAACGGAAATATATTGTCACAGCCTCAATTTTATTTGCATCCAATTCAATACTGTTTTTAAAAACAAGAAGTGAATCCTGCCCGGGGCTCAAACTTTAGACTGATTGTAAGGGAAGCCACAGCAACCACCCCCTTGCCTGCATGTTTTTTGAGCTTCCCATTACATTTTATTCTGGAGTCCCTCACCAGCCAAACGTATTGTTTCCATGGATACAATTAATGGGGAAAGCAATTTATAAGACTGATGTAAAAAATGAGCACTTCATCAGCCCCCCTGCTGGTCGCATTTAGAGACTGGCTGAAGGAGAGCTCTTGTGGGGTTGGCAGAAGCTTTGGGGTGGAAGCGAGGCAAAACAATGAAAGCAGAAGTCAGAAGTGTCTTTTGAAGTGTAAGGCATTACTTCTGAAGACTTTATTAGGACTTGGAAGATGCCACTAAATTGTGACATCTTTGCACACTTCTATTTACAGGATCCACTTCGTGACATGCCCCCCGTGACTCCCACCCTTACAATTGCTGGCCCTCTGCCTTTCCTGGCTGGAATGGGCTATTTTACTGCCTTTGGGAAAAGAGGTAGACCCGGAAAGAAAAGCCCGGGTGAAATGAAGGCAGGCGCACATTACCTCTCACCGTCTGTAATTAATGGTTCGTCAGCATTTCTGCCACAACATTTACGTTTTAGGTGGTTATGACTCAATCAGTAAATTTTTCTCTCCCTCCTGCCTTTTGAAATGACTCTGACTGCATATGACTGCGTGTGTTCATAGGATGTTCCAAAAATGTTTCAGTGAGAATTGAAGAACCAGGAACCAAATTTCCTAAGCACCAAAGAAAGCTCTAGCTTGGCCATCCACACCAGCCCAGCCATCTACCAGGAAGACTTCTGCAAAGACGAGAAAAAGGAAAGAAAGAAAAAGAGAGAAAGAAGCAGGTCCCTCCTTTATAATGCTCAAGTGACATCTTCCTGGCTGTTCAGTTTGCTTGTTTCTTGAGATCTTGCTTCCAAGTCAGGGACAAAATAAACCTGGACCAATTCTGTGGCCAGTTTGCCTTTCATGATGTAGCTTGTGACAAAAAAGGTTGTGTCCCCCCTCACCACCACCACCCGCCCCCGTTTTCATGTTCGTGAAAATAAAGCAAACTGGGTTGGGTTGGGTTGAGTTTGGTAAATGGTAAGAGTGAATCTATTTTAGGGTGTCCATATATTCTGTTTAATTGCTGATGAGCAGGTTCCTTTAAGAAACCGTGTATGTTTAGCACCTTGAGTTCTGTTAGATTGCAGGAAAAAGCACTTCTCGGAAGACATTTTGCCCTCCAGAGGGCAGTCTGCCTCTACAAAATACAGAGTTCCCGCCCAGGAGTGAGCACAGAGGACACGTCTGTATAATTATTTTTAAAGCTGTAAATGTAAATAATTCTTTTTTCTTTGGGGTAAGGATATGTGGGGGAAAAATTCATCATCTATATTAGAAAACTCTAGATTGTGTAGGGTCCTGTGCCTTGTGTTGTATTCCACGTCTCCCACCGATCCTCTCCTTTTATAATAAGTCTTGCTGGCCAGTTTTGTTGTTGTTACGTGTTAAGGTCCAAGGCATTTTTTAATAAGCATAAAGTGAGAGAGATAACAAGTAAGGTCCCATATGAAGCCTGGATGGCTTGGCAACCTGGTGCCTAAGAAAGCCCGCAAACTCAGCCACAGATGAACATTTAAGAATTAAGACTCTGAGCATCTAACTGGCACCACCAATGCAGAGAAAGGAAAAACCTTTTTTTCACTTGTATCACTTCCTGATACACACATATATATCTATCTTAAAACAGAAATTAATTCCAGTTTAACAAGGTTTCTATTTGCAGCTGGAGATATTTAATCTGAGAAGGGTGAGAAAGTAGGTGTTTCTTTTCGGTAATATTTCTCTCCCGTGTGATGTACGTCGCTGTCCAAGAGAGGGATGGATTAAATAGAGGCGAGAGTTCCGGAAGAGAACCAAAACCTTTCACAAAGAGGCTCGAAAAGGCGTGTAACTGATGCACAAACAGACAACAACAGAATCCCAAACAGTTCAATTGTGGTTTTTCTGGTCTTGAAAGGAGCCTTCCCACTTTCTGCTGACCAAAGGAAAAGTGCTTAGAAATATTGTGAAGGCTTCTTTTTAAGGGTGTGTGAAAAATGATCAAGCTGCAAGTGATCATTTCAACAAATCAGTTTCACTGAGTAAAAGAAACCTACCTTCCCCATGTATAAATTCATAAATACGGGGAAATTATCCAGTTTTTATTTATTGAAAAACACAAAGCAGAAATGTGTAAAACAGGCCTCCAAAAACACAATAACTTATCTAAGGGAAAATGCTCAGAAACTTACGTCTGGGGAATATTACAGGAACCTGCAGCTCACACTGATTTTCACATCGTGAATGCAAGTTTGGAAATACCTTAGAGAATTTCTCTTTTGCTGTCTGCCTGCCTATTTACTTGCAAGCATTTTCTCAGCTCTTTTTCTAAAGCAGTTTGAAAATGTGATTTTTGCGTCAAGATGATTTTTGTGTGTGTGCAGCACAATTTAGTTATTGTCTCCCTATCCCATATGTTTTTATTAATGTGCAATTATTATATAGTCAGATAGCAGACTGAAGGGCACGGGCACACAATGTATTGTCTGGAAATGAAGAGGAGTAATTGTAAGTGGTTTAATTTTTGAAACATATTTTCGCGCAGCTAGGTCTTGAGTCATTCAGCTTTGCAGTCTGCGATTTATGACGGTTGTGGCCGAGTCAGGTGGAGCGAGAGCCGCAAAATGGCAGGACAATTACTGTAAGGGAGGATCATGGCGCAGCCTTGTCAGTTGCCAACATGAAATTTAATCAGGTTACATAGAGGGATGTGATCTTCCTTGTTACCCATGCTGAACTGTTTTGGAAATATAAATTATAAACCTCTGTGCATTTAAAACATCCTGGAGAGTCAGAACTGCAGAAATGATTGTCCTGAGGATTATTTTGTTGCCATGAATCTTATTTTAGCACGTTTACTTTTGACCAAAGGCCCCGTTCTATATTATATCAACATGACACACACAATCAGGGTTGTTAGTGTCAACTGTTTTAAAAGGAGTTTTATTTTAGAAGGCTTATTGTGATCGAGTGGCGTGTTCTGCGTTACACTGACATTGTTCTCTCCTGTCAGTTGCCAAGGCCAACATATCTACTGTAAATTCTTCTCTTCCAGAACTATAGATCAAGTGTATAATTTCTGTATATACCAGACTAGTTCATCTTTGGGGGAGTCTTTCTGCTTGTGCTTAACATTAACAGTTGGGCATTGGTTTTGCCCTCTAGTCTAAACAGATCTTAAAGTTATTTGTATCGTGTCCTTTTGTTTTAAACACACACTTTAAAACACATTGAATAGTAGAAATTAAATGTTAACAGAATGTACAAAGTACAGCACAAGCCTGCTAGACATTTAGAGTAAAGAGATACACACACGTTTGGGAAGACTGGTTATTTATCACTGAAAATTGAAACCTTTCAGCCTTTAAAATTTGTCAGCGTTTTTGTTATCAGTATTGATACAATTCATGATATTGGTGAGCGCTCTCTGTGTAAAACAATAACAAACAACAAAAAAGCTGAATTCCTCTCTTACTTAGTGAGCATCCCTAATAAACTCTTGATAAATGAATACCCTTCCCCCAAATCATGCTAACTTTTCGGTATATCAAGTGTGGCCTGCCCACAACAGAATTCAGACAGCTGGAATTATCTTATTCCCACAGACACCTTGGGAACACTATATAAATGTATTTAGAGAAAGAGGCTAGGTGGCTTTTCTCTGGCTTAGAAATCTGGTAATTTAGCTTGTAGATGTATATGCTATTCAATGATCTTAACACCTTGGTTAAAAAAAAAGAGAGATCACATTATACATACATTTTATCTTTAAAGTATGCTGAATATTTTTTCCCAGCCAGCTTAGGAATACTCAATTTAGCTGACTTGTACATTCGATATGAAGAGCAATAAGCACTTGGCAGTGTTGTTACCCCTCTGCCTTTCATCTGCACCGGCTTGCCTTTCCTGCCACTTTCCAACAGCCGAGTGTAAAACTTGACCAACCCCCACAGCGAGACCCTCGGTTCCTCAACCATCCCGTATCCTTGCTGTTAGACTCTGAGTTCTGCTTGAGTTTATGATATTTGCATTTGCTTGCTCCTATTACACCAAAAGAAATTCCTTGGCATGCCTACTTACTCTCTCCTCCTTGCTTTTATTCGCAGATGAAAGGCAAATGCAGATTTAAAAAAAATAATAATAATAAATATGAGATGTGGTGAAGACCATTCATCACACTCCCCTTTTGCAGGGTCTTTGTTTCGGCATTATGCTGTGTGGATTACGTGACATTGCTAAGCCTGTAGTGAGGTGGTCAGGTTTTTCATTTTGTTGTTGTTTTGTTTTTGAAAGCATTTTTTTTCTTGTGTGGTTTATTAAAATAAAAATATTTTCCGTCAGCAGAAATCCCATTGGTTCTTCTGGAAATTGTGCCCCACAGGCCTTTGCAGGACAAGAACAGATTATCTGGGGCTTACTTCTGAGCATTGTTTTGTGGGGTTTTTTTTTTTTTGAGGAAATCAAAAGTATAATTGTGAAAACCCAGTGTGTCCTTTTATGTCTGAAAAGGAGAATTAAATTGCTGGTGGCAAAACAGCAAGGGGATAGAGAGAGAGAAAGTGTGAAAGGTGGCAGGGGCCCTCTGGAATTGGGTTTTCTTGGTTGGACATACAGGGAGAATATATTTCAAGGTGTGCCCGAAAGAGAGTGTGAATCTGACAGGTAGACGAGGGGTCCACAGACCGTGATGCTTTATGTAGGGCTGGAAAGGCACGGACACAGTGAGATGATTGCTCTTAAAAGTCCTAGTTTCCAAAATGGCAGAGAAAAACAAACGGACTCTAATGGTAACTTTAGACGATGGGATGGCAAATGCTTCATAAACGCGGGTCTTTTCCCAGATAAAAGTCATTATCCGATTGAGGGATATTTACTTAGAAATGCCCCCCCCCTCCGTTTTTTACCCCCAAATGCTATTTGACCTGTGTTTTCATTTTTGACTCTGCGAACAAAGAAACAGTATTTCTATTAGAGTGGCACGAATTCCACTTGGTGTACCCGATTTAATGACGCGGGGCACCCGGATGGGCACTTGGGGGCTCCTCGATGCCCCAGGACGGTCAAGTTCTACGAGGGTGGCCAGAGAGTGGTCTTCTGTCTGAACAGTGAAATAAGCCTGCATTCGGCAAGACGATGCTGAGCCATGCCGAGTCAAAAACAGCGCCGCAGGCAAAAGATGCCAGGCAAACACTCGGTGGCTCCCCTTTTCGTGGGGACAGAGTCAAATGCATGATAGGAGGAGGCGTGGCTGCAATCCTGGTGGCAGCCAGCGGTGGGCCGTGGTGGACAAACGGTTAAAGCCCACAGTCGTTGGAGTATGAAGGCAGTTCTTCTCCGCTGTCAGAGAGTTTGACCAGTGTCAGGCAGCATACCTTCATTGCATCATAAATAAAATAGACAAATGACCCCCCCACCCCTCCCCCCGCCCCCTTCCCTCAGGATGGAATAAGCACCAGGAGAGAGGAAGGGAAAGGATTAAGAAGGGGAGGGGGGTGAGTTGGAAGGTCTGGGCTGGGGGTGGGGTGGGGGGGCCAAGTAAAGAATTAGAGGGGCAGGGGGCTGAAGAGAGAGAGAGAGAGAGAGAGATCCTTTCAGCCCCTCTATGAATCTCCACATGGCAGCCGAGAACAATGGGAAAACCAGGCAATTACCTAGGCTCCTGTTCTCTTATCCAGACATAGAAAATATATTCTTGCACGAGCCTCCCTTCCATCCCCCAGCCCCCGGCCGCCGCCTCCCCTTCTCTCGTCTAATTCTGTTCTTTAGCGCAAGGCCCAGCAGATGTAACAAAGGGAGGGGAGGGGGGTTCTGATGGGGGGAAGCACTGACAACTTGTGGACCCAGCCTTCCAGGTCAGCAGGAGGAAATATTCTTTTTTAAAAAAAAAGAAAGAAAAAGAAAATCTGTGCCCTTTCAGACTTTGCTAACCTCTGAAACCTATCCCAGTGGGAAATGAGCAGCAAGGTATTTTATAACCTGAACTCATTTCTTGATTCCCTGGAAATCAAGTTGCGGGGACACTAAATCACCTGCTCAAACGCACCGAGTCGCCCTATCCCTCCAGCCTAGAGCCAGGCGGTCCACCAGAGGTATGGGTAGGAATTCTGAGCACTCGAAATGGGTTTGACCCACGAACCTTGCAGGACTCCACTGAGGATTTCTGTTTGATTTTTAAAAATTCACTTATTGTTATCCTGCATGGGATTACTTGCCTCCTGCCCAACCTTTTCCTCTGGTAAGACACCAGGCAGCCCGAATGCTGGTCGCCTTGGGAATTTGCCAAGTTTTTCTAGAGGGACCAGAAAGTCTGCCCTTTCTTCCAATGGGTGCTTCCAGGCCCCAGCACTGAGGGCATGAAGAGGAGAATGAGACATAAATAAATACCTCTTCCCTTGAGGGCGTTCTTGTTGGAATGTGTGGATCCCCGTTTAGGCTGAAGGGAAAGCGTCTGATGAGCTAGCCTCTTGAAGAATGACATTTAAGTGAGACTCTGTGTCTGAATCTCTGTCATTCCTATTCAGGGACAGCAAGCCTAGACTGAGCCGTGAGCTCCCCTAGCCCACACCCACCTCTTCCCACAAGCTGCAAGACTTACTTTGAGTCCTGGCGACTGGTGACAGTTTATAATGCACCACTCATGTTCCTGGTCGTGAGCAGGCGTTCATAAACTACCACTGCTGCCTGGGGCAAGGCTATGGTTGACAGCTGCTTCCAAAAATCCCTCTGAGTCCTCTTGTCAGTTGCGACCACCGAGGACCGGGTGGTACCAGGACTTGGCTGCGGGAACACTTCCTCAGTACAGCACTGGTAGAGCCCCGAGGTTGTTTGTCGCTGCAGAACAATTGGCAAAGTCCCAGAGATTGCCAAGAAACCCCAAACACCAATCCACATTTGCTGCCATGGCATTGATGCGCCGCTCTCCCCCCCCCCCCCCCCACACACACACCCAATACCATTTGCTTGCTGGCACTCATGGGCCTTTGCCTTAAAGTGAAGTGGATTTCCTGGAAAATGACTCCTAGTCACTCCTAGTGGAGGGGTTGTAGTCCGTGTCAAAATGGATATAAAGTGCTTGCACCTCCCTTGTGCTTACAAGGCTGATTCTGATCACCTGCAGCTTTTCACTGTGTTTTCTTAGTTTGGTTGTGAGGAAGGAGACACCAGGACCCTGGGGTATCCTCCTTGTAAGATCTGGAGGTATGCAGTGGAAGGTCTGGGGATTCGAGCGCCCGTTTTGCTTCTCACCTTGGTATGAGCCCAGACAAATCGACGACTCTTATTTAAACTGAGTCTCAACTCTCTTTATGTATAGTTTGGGTGGTAAAGACTCATCGGTTGCCTGGTAAATTTTAGTAAAATAAACACTCAGACCCGTCGGTAGATGATAAGATGCCTGCAAATGTTATCATTGTAGTAGAAACTCAAGTAGTTAGTGACTGAGGCAGCAGGTAATTCAAGATCAACCAAGACCAGTGCTTCCCAAAGTGAAGGAGACAGCCCCTGGAGGGTGCTGGAATGATCCAGGGGGACTGCAAAAACAGATCCTTACCTTTTTATCCTGGATTATGGACTATCGTCTGAAAATTTTCCATTGCCAGGCATCCATGGAGTCATTTGGGAACTTAGAGGCCCTAGACCAAGCTGCTCTTTTCTTAAGACTTGCATTGTTTGGGACAAATCATTAGGAGTAGAGGCACTTCTCTGTAAATATTAGCAAATATTTTGAAAGACGGCAGTGTTTTTTCCTTTTTAAAGTCACCCGCAATAGAGTTCAAGTTACTGTCCCAGATAGGGTTCTTTCCTTTTCCTCATAGAAGCCACGTCTGAATTTCACAGAAGTTCTAAGGCGCAGGGGTAAATCAAACTATAAAATTAATTAATGAGTCATTGGCGCAATTCATATATGTCTATTGCAGATTCATTATTTTTTTAAAAGTGATACTCTTTAGTGGAGGTTTTTCTAATATTTAGACCAGCTTAATTGGATCCCTCTAATTTCTTCTTAAGTGTCTCCTCTCTGAGATTTATACACCACTGTCTATTACACACGACCCTTCATTAGGCAACATCACCGAATTTCCCCTCACTTAATTTCTATAAACTTGTGTTTTAACAAAACGTTGCCACTTAAGGCCTTTAATTGTCAAGATAATTATTTTCATTCCCTTAATTGTTTTAATCCCCATTATCCGTTCACCTTAATTATAAACACCCTCAGTTCCCATGTTTAAAACGAGGTAGAGCAGCACTCTATTAGACAGAGCCCATGGAGCCTATCAGAATGGCTTTTAGTTACAAATCTGGTATTATGAATAAACGTGTGTAAAATTTGGACAAATTCCATAAGTCAAACAAGAATGAAGGGAATGATATTTTCTGGTCGATTGCAGTTGGAATGGCTGCCCCCCAATTGGTTCTGCTAGGCATTGAAGATGCCCTGGAAGGATTCCAGTTTGCCAACCCAAGAAAGCCCAATATCATTCAAGCCCTTGAATTACATGAACTGAAACTGTTACACAAATTCTTATTGCAGTCACTGATTTGAAAAGATACATTAAGGCAATAACCTTGTTTTTCTACTAGCATTATTTAAATTTTTTAATGGTGTCAAATAGATCGAGGTTTTATTTAAAAGAAGGGCAGCCATAGAGTGATACTGTTTGATGTAACTGTCCACGAACTCCTAAGATGCTCCTTAGCCAATCGGAGGTGTTTGTTTGTTTGTTTGTTTTTTAATGTCGGAGGACAACAAATAATTTTAGAGGGGCATTGGAAGACAGGGTCTCAATGCCATACCAAGATCACAGCTCTGTGAATCTAGGTGAGGTTTTTCCTTGATATAACGCAAGGTTTAAAAACCCTGTCATCTCCTTGCTTGGTGGCTGCACTTTACATAATACCCTTCAGTATCACTGATAACAACCTCCATGGCATGATTGTTGCTAGACACATGCTAGCAGCATTAAAACAGGATGGGCAAATAAAATAAGTGCAACAGAACTTCATGCTGTTAACGCTCTGTAGTACCTTTTGACAGCATGAAAAGGAAAAGCAGCCCCTTAGCCTGTGTGGGTAGACTTTACAAGGAGTGAGCACATAGATTCCTGGTCTTTCCCCTAGGTACGACTTCTTACTGTCAAGTGTTCATATTGCATACTGATGCTTTCTTTGCCCGCTTGCTTCTTTCCATCTTCCTCCCACACCTCCTCTGTCTCATTGCCTCCCTCCCCCCTCCCCTTGCCCTCCTCCCCTCCCTCCCTCCTTCCTTCTCTCTTTTCTCCTCTCTGGCCCTCTCTGCTCCCTTTCTCTTTTTGTTGTTTCTCTGTGTGTGAAGATGCCTTCTTCCTGACCCCTCATTGTTACTGCTTCGCAGTTCTTCTGTGTCATTGTCTGGGAATTGACCATTGCCTAGCAATGGAGTGTGAGACTTCTGCCAGTAAACCTGCTGGCTCAGCCTCCTTCCCTGCACGGCGCTCTTTGCCTTCCTTAGCAGCGAGTGCTTTCCTCACTCACACTGTCTTCCAGCTTCCACCTCCACACTCTTCATCCTCACACACATGCTTCCTGGGGTTCTTTTTGAAATGGATGTTAGCCTTTTGTTCCAGTCCCACTTTGCGCCTGCTCGGGTCAGGCAGCTAGCAGCCTCCCTGGGGCAGTGCTATGATGAATTTTGGCATGGCCAGGCTGTTTAACAACTCCATCGCAGAGTGCCAGCTTCCTCAAAGATCGAAAGGAGCTGTGATGAGCGTTTTCCAAAGGCTCCACTCAAGTTTTGAAATGCCAAAGATTCCCGTGGCTCTCCAAATGATATGGTCACTTTCGAAACCACGCCTGCCCAATAAAAACGGAGCTTCCTTCTCTTTAAAACAACAACAGCGACAACGACAACAAGCACCCATCTCCTCTCCGTCATCTAGTTTGTTCTCCATTCGGAGTTCCTTGAACCTGTTCTTTGGATTCAGCATTTCGTTCTTTTAAAAATGTTAAAGTCCTGTCAGCCTCTTTATTGCTGATCATCGCTTATGTTTCATCCCTAAAGTCACCCACATGCTTTCTGCTTCCTTAAAATCGGAAATGTAATAAAAGATTTTTTTCTCAAGTGTTTTTCTACCAAGCATTGTCGTTTCCTAGAGATCCTGGCTGGTGCAATGGGCTATGTGTTGTATTGTTCACCAAAAGGTCCGTGGTTCAAGTCCACCAGCTGCTCCTGGGGGAGAGGTGAGACTGGTTGCTCCCATACTAGTTTACAGTCTCAGCAGCGCCCCCCAAAAGGGCAGTTCTGCTTTGCCCGATAGTGCTGCTGTGAGTCAGAATCTACCAAAATGTCGGTGACTTCAGTTTTGCCTTTGAACCATTGGGTAAACATTCAGAAAAGTTATCTATCCTGAGTGTGCTTTGTTGGGACAGAATTAGGTATTGCAGACCAAAGCATTTAGCTCTGTTCTTGGATGAAAACTGCTTCCACTTATCTACAGTTCGGTTTCTTTCATAGGTATAAACATTTTCTCCTTCAAAATGATCTCGCCTTTGTATATCTCTATATTTGACTTGTGATGTGGCCTCTCGAGTTGAAAGGACAAGTAGAACTGCCCCCGTGGGTTTCTGAGACAGATCATCTTTAGGGGGATGGGGGGTGTCATGTTTCTCCAAAGGAGTGATCAGAACTGCTCATCCTGTGGTTACTCAGGCTAAAACAACCCCAGTGACACCAATGCTCCATGTGGGGCAAATAACCCAGTTTCTCTTCAGTTGAGTCTAATTCACACAGGACGGAGGAGAACTGTCCCCCAGGATTTACAAGGCTGTAAATCTTTAATAAATAAGAATAATAAATGTATGTAGAGGTACAGCTTTATGTGAAGGTTGACATAGCAGATTAGTTTTCCAATCAATAGTTCGTACACAGATTATTCTGTGACATTGACTGCAGCCCTTGCAAGGTATCACCCTCTCCCTGTGATGTCCCAGGGTTCCCCACTTCCTTTGGTCTGGTGTCCCTTTCTCTTCTGGCTTCTCCAGTTGAATTTTGGGTGAATGTTGCCCTTTTAGCATCATGGATTTGATTGTTCTAAAGAGAACATTCTTCACTAGTGTTGTTTGTTTTATAGACCTGTCTAATGTTTGGCTGAAAGGTGGCCTCTAGAAATGTCTTCACTTTCAATTTAGAAGGTTGTCTCAGGGCAAGAGTCTCAGGGGCTCCTCTAGTCTGCAGAATATGTTGGTCTTGCGTTAGGGGCTGCAGGTTCACCTGGGCTAGCCAGACTCTTTGTTTTTGGTCAGCAGTAGTCATGCGCCTCCTCAGTCTTCTGATCTCAGGTTTGAATCTTTTGGACTGATGGTTTCCTTGAGTGGTCCTTTCCCTTTCATTCTCCTCTGCTTCCTGTGGCCAGAGCTTGTCAACTTTAAGGAAGCCCAGTGCCTTCTCTTGCACCCGCAGAGAGGCTGGTGGGCTTGAGCCGGTACATGTTCAGTTAGCAGCTGAGTATCAAACTCCGCAGGGCTCTTCAGCAAGTCATCTAGTCATCTTTAAGTCAAACAACTTAACGGTCTATCGCAGGTTGAGCGTCCACTCCGCAGGAGGATGATGTAATGTGCTGCTCCCAGAAAGACCCGTTATCTCCGAAACACCAAGGAACAACAATCCTTTGTCCTATAGGGTCATTATGAGTCACAAATGGCACTATGCCAGTAGGCATTTATGTAGTCAGACAGGGAAACTCTGCATTGGATCCTCTGATGAAAGAGAAGACAAATAAACCTGGCTCATGCATCTGAATGCACAGCACCCCACCCCACCGTCTCTTTTCTGATCCTGACCTGTCTTTCCACCTTCCTTTACTGCCATGATTCCCAGAGCTGCTAGAACCACATGAGGGAAGAGGAGTCATCCTTTGGGTGCTTGTCCACTCAGTGTGATGAGTGAGTGCTCTCAGGAAAGATAACCGGAGTTGGAGTTAACAGCTCCCAACCCTCCTTCATCCCCTTTCTGGTATTCATTACACTAATACACTGTTGCCTGCATGGGGCACCTTCTTTGATGGTGAGTACAGTTAAATGCCTATTTAGACATGTCACGGCATGGACTAACCAATGCAAGAAGGTGGGTGAAGTGTGACGGGGGGCCCGGCTGGGGCTGGGGGTGGGGGAGAAAAAAGTGTCGCTATATATTTTTAAACCTAAAAATGCTTCTTCTTAACAATCCTTTGCAGCTGGCAGCAGGCTAAGGTTTCTCACACTATGAAAGGAAGTCAGACCATAAATAAACCAGTCGAGCACACCTGGAAGGAATAAAATGCCTTTCTAGGCTTTACACTGTGCTTAGAATGGATACCAGCCTGGTGAGTGCATTGAAACGGTATGGAAGAATGTGTAAATGCCACATTAGGATAAAGCCAGAGAAATGTTTCCATTTTTTAATCCCCAATTTTTAAACTAATGGCTTATGGAAGAAAATATGGAAAGGCACTTTTCAACATATCTGCTTTGCCATTGGGTTTGGGGTAGTGGACTTCTTTCGAAAAAGTGACAACAGAATGCAAGAGAAAAACATTTGGTACTTTCAGAGCCAGATAAGACATTAACAAATGTCTAGAAGTTGCCATAACTCCTACACTTAAGAATCTAATTCAGTGAGCAAAGATAAGGGAAACTTTCTCTTCTGATTTTACTATCAAATAACCTTCTGAGAGCCAATGACTTGTACATGGTTTACCTCAGCCCCATTCAGAGGATTATACATTGCACTAGCCAGGAAGACAATGATGCTGCCCTTACATTGGAAATCAAGGATGCTGCTGTTAACCCATCTGGCTGTCAGTATTGTTTGTGAATTCCAGCTTGGCTGGCTGGGACCTTTTGCAAATTTGAAGATGGGCTATTCAACCTCCCCAGATGTTGGGCACAGCTGAAATAAGTCAGAAAGCTTACAGCTGTATTGCTTTCTGTCTGAAACGCTTGTGTTGGCAGCAGGCTCCCTTATCTCTACTGGAGGGTTCACGTCTAGGCCACAAGGATATGAGCGAAGACCATTATGCGCCAGGCCTAGATGCGACTGTGGAATGCACACTTCCGCAGGGAAAAAGAGAGTTGGTCTCGCACAACACGTCCCTTATTCTAACATTGTTCCAAGACTCTGAAATCCAGAGGGGACAAAAACGCTCTCTATGCTTAGTGTACATCAACTCCTTAGATTAATGCCAACTACAAATTGATGGGTTGATACATTTTAAACACTTAAATAAAATAAAAGCATGTATCGTGTTTGAGTCTAGTTGCTCCTTAGTCACAGTCTCCCCTTCTTCCCAAGTTTATCTCCTACTTGTGTTCTCCCTTGTGGACAGAGATTTGACATCTCCCAAGGGTCCACATGATTGGCACACAGTTGTAGAAAGGAAACAGTGAGTTGAGGAGGCTCCTGAAAGCCAACTAGTCCTTATGGAATATATCAATCTTCCTTACCCACAGACCCGTGTCCCCAAACAGGGGCCTCTGCCTTCTGCTGTCCAACCAGAAGGGCATGGGAGGAAGTGAGTAATTACTAAGCACCTGTTCCTGCCAGGTCTTCCCAGGACCAGATGGCACTCTTATGATTTATTTTTATCTCCCCACCCCAGTCCCTGGGATAGTGTATTTACCTAAAGGGTTTCGTCAACCCCTAGAAGATCATTGGTATCGCTTTCTGAAACTTCACAGGCAAACATTTTCTGATCGTTATAGCATGCCAGATAAGTTGTTAGACTCTGGCATATGAACAGGCTTCACAAAGTTTATTAACATGTTATCCTTTAATTCCAATGTTCACCAACTTCGTGATAAAATCTAGCATACTCAAGTGAAGGAAAATCTGAGTATTTGAGTTAAACAAAGAGTTTTTCTAAAAAGAATATTGAAAGAAATGAAGAACAAAGCAGATTGCTGCCAATTTGTTTGTTTCGTGAACATTTTAGTTTTGTTTTTGATCTTCTGTTCATTCATCTTTGTTTTCAATCCCATAACTATATATTGACTTTATGTTTTCCAAATGGTGTTGTTCATGGTGCTTCAAGGAAAGACCAGAACTACAAAGTCATGGTCTTTATCTACCACAAATGTACATTCTCATGTCCATTATTTACTGGGCTCTGTTGGAATTTTTATATATGTCAACAACTGGAGTTTCTGGATTAGGATTTCTTTTGACAGGTGTCAAGAAATAAATGAAAATACTTGGAGGAGGGGCCATGTTGGTCTTTTGCTTTCCTTCCAAATAATGATACTTCATGCTGCTCTGAGAAGGGAAAATTCCACTTAACCTTGAATTTACAAGAAAATCTTTGTTACATGAGTTTAAAAGTCAAATTTGGTTGTTGACTATACTTAGAGTAATTTTTAAATAGGCTGCTTTTTTTAGAGCAGTTTTTGTTTTCAGAGAAATGAATGCAGCGAGTACAGAGTTCCCTTATAACCCATCTTTCCTTTACATCTTGTTTGACTTACTATGATTATTATCTTGTATTGCTGTGGTACATTTGTAATATTGATCATTCAATATTGAAGCATTATTATTAACTAAAGGCCATAGTTTACAACAAAATTTGCTCTTAGTGCTGCACAGTCCCAGTGGGTTTTGAGGAAAGCATTATGTCATATATCAATGGAGTATCATACAGAATAGTTAACCACCAACCATTACCATCCAGTCAATTCTGACTCATAGAAATACTATGTAGCGTTTCCAAGAATGTGAATCTTTCTGGAAACAGATCGTCTTATCTTTTTCCTACAGAGTGGACAGGTGGGTTTGAATTGCAGACCTTGGGGTTGACAGTCCAACACTTTGGGATGGTGCCACCAGAACTCATGTTTGAAGTCATTCTTAAGAATAGTTACCTACTTAAAAGACAGGAAACTTAAGTTGCTTGTTTCCTTCAACAATAGTTGGAGTCCCAGGGCCATTGTAACATACCTTTATTCAATAGACCAAATGTTGAGAAACTTGCTTTCTGAGGAAAATGGAATTCGCTTGCCATAGTTACTGTATAAGTTCCAAAAGGGAAAGATTTAGCATCTTGAGAGCAATTATGCTGTTAATTTTGGAAGTGTCAGCTTTTAAATACTGTTGGTTCAATTTCTAATAGCATACATTTGAGGTTATAATCCTTGTTTGAGCAGCAAGCAATGTTTGAGAATATTGGTAGTTTTTAGCCACATGGGCATATGTACCACATGATTTAAACATAGAAAAAATTCTGTATTCAGTTTGTTCCTGTTGCATTTTTAACTTCACTATCTTAGAGAGGAAGGGGATGACTCATTGTTATTTTCTTAAGTGAGTGATAGCAGATACATATTTAATAAGAGAATAAATGATAATAATTTGCATTAATATATGTTTCTTGCATTTGAAGTAAATTTATTTGCTTTATCAGCTACTCTTAATCATGATATTGGCTCATTTGGGAAGCACGTATCAACTTTATCATTATGTGTTTCATTTCTTTATTTCTTTTTTTAAAGTTACTTTTATTTCATCTTTTAGTCCCTTTTGGGTTAAGAATCACATGGAAAAATCAAACACAAGGGTAAAGGGGACAATATTATGAGTTGGTTAGGAATGTCACATTACACATATGGATATTGTATGTCATGGTGTTATATATAAATCTCTTTACTCGATTTATGGCTTTACTGTCAAAATTCACCTGAGGGTGACACTCTATAGGTAAGAAATCTTAATCGAAGGGAGATTTAAAAGAGCAAACCTTAAAGAAAACACCAGAGAGTGTTTCTAATTTTCTTAAGCACCATTTTTCTATTTGTACTTCTTCTACTATGGTACTGATTTTTTAACACCAAATTTGACAGGCAGTAAATCTCGTTATTATTGAGCATATGAAATATATATATATATATATATATAATGTAAAAGCTGGCACATAAATATTTTGCTTTCACGTGCATGGAATGTTTGTTAACAAAGTTGCATAAGGATTTTGGAATCATATATCGTAGTTATACTTCTAATAAACTAATTATATATGTTGTTTCTACTCTGTAATTAGATATAATTATACTAATTGCATAAACAGTTGATAATCAATCAGAAATTACTTTATAAAATGAGCATTTACACAACAATAATGTCATTAAAAAGCATAAGCCCCTAAGAATGAGACAAAGCAACCACCACCCGGAAATTCAGTTAAGGATTAAGTGTCTAGTGCCATAGGTATAATAGGGACGCTGTCACCTTTCCATTACCCTAATGCACTCCATTCCTCTTAGATATAGTATGTTTAAATCCCGAGCTGTGAATTTCTAGGCCTTTGTGCCTTTGTCTCACCACTTTAACATTTTTAATGTAGTTTTTGTTGTGTAAATCTATATAAGTGCCATCACCCGTCAGCAGTGACATCTGATGGCATGAGGCCGACCCAGTCTGCATGTATTAGGGCTTTTTGTGTTTGTGCAGTGAAACCTACTTAAACAAATTCCAGTGGAAGGAATAAACCTGTAAAAGGAATACATTTTCCCTGTTCTGAAACAATAGCTCTGTGCTGAATGGATGCCCATGAAAAGAATAAATCACATAGAAGCTGAAGTTCTTTTTTTTTTTTCCCAAAAAGCAAGAGGAGGGTGATGATGGTTGTGACCTATCAAGAGGAAATACATTTCTTGACTTAGTTTAATGGACAGACCAATCTAGAACACATGCTAGGATACCTTGTTGAAGTTATTGCCCAAGTTCAGATTGTCTCTCAAAGAATTTCACATAACAAAAATAAGATCAAGAACTCAAAAATCTTACAACCAGCATGTAAGCCCCCAAAGCTGGCAGGGCACCCTTGTCCCTCTTATGTGGGATTTTGATATTTAGCAACTCTGCCAGGGCTGAACACCAGTAAACTAAGAATCTGGAGTGTTGTCTGGGAACATATTGAGGAATTCTAGATCTATGCTTGGGCATACCTTGTGTAGGACCTGCTACTATTGGCAATGTTTTTGGACCTGTAGATCTTTGGACTTTCAGCTTCTAACACTTGGACATAGGCTATACTCAAATTTAGTGTCCATTGTAACCTTAATTTATGACACAGCAATCATGGTATCTTTAAGAGTATTTAGAACCTTTTGAAAATGTGAAGATACCATGATTGCATTCTGGTTTGTCAATCAATGAAAGAAAACACTGTAATGTAGATGTAGTTTTCATAACTACCTTCATAACTGTCAGCTGCTGAAATGTAAATATTTTTTTTAAATGACGTGGAGGTTGTAACCCATAGTGACCTTCTGCATGACAGTATATCAGAACAAAATACTGCCTGGTCCTGCTTTATTCTCAAAATCACTGCCATCTTTCAACTCATAACAGTAGTCAATGTATAGTAATGTGAATATATAGGTGCTTAATAAATCATTGCTGAATGAATAGATGAACAGAGCGGGGGAAAGAAAACAAAACACTTGTATTTGATAAATTTCTCTGAATGAAGAACTCAAATGCTTAGCCTTCCCTTTCTCAAGCATAGAACTCTCAAGGGCTTTAATGTTCATGAGTTTATTGGAAGGCTGGAGTGACAATGAGGAATCACACCAGGAATAATTGAGTTTAAGAGTTTCCTGCAGTTACCCCCAATTCAAAAGTCAGGCAGTTGCAATGCAACCGTGGCAGTGTTGAATGCCTGTCTAGCATATGTGGAACATCTGCCATAATAGAAACTCATCTATATGTATTTTGAGGCTTAGTCCACAAAGGAAGGTTGCTTCCATGGGGAACAGCAGTTATTCCATTGAACTGGATAGCTGACTAACTATCTGGCCCCTTCTGACTTTGACAAATATGTGAACAGCAGTGTCTTAGCAGGGGCTTGTGGGATTGTTCCTAAGAAGTATGGATAAGAATTAGATTCTTCAGAGTGCCTTCTAGTACTTCTTCAGTGCTAAATATTTAATGAAGGACTATAGTAGAGACAGGACTCCAACTCAGTATCTCAACTCCTTTAGGAATGAAGGTTGGGCAATCGTATCCAAGAAGCAAACCCCATAAACTAAGGAACTGGTTTAACTAAGAGGGAACATGGAAGACAAGGTAGGAGAAGGAAGTCAGAAGTGCCAGCCACCACCTCTTGTCTTCCCATCTTGTCTAGTTTTCTACATCTCATATGGGTGTATGTATGTTAGCACTCTTTCCTTTATTTTTTTTCCTTTCAGTAATATTTTTTATTGTATATGCCAGAGCTCATGAATGCTACTGTTTGACCTACAGATTACGGGACATTAGAAAGTGACATTTCTGGAGATCTCACACTTGTAGTCGGAAACGTTAACTGAAAGGACTTTGGATTGTTACTTTTGAAGGAGGGCACACGTGCTTTTAGATTAAATGATAATGGTTGTATTATGTAAGAAAGGAAGAAAAAGTATCAGGGAGAATAATGTGCCGGTATTGAGCAGTCAAATGGTGATACTTTATTGCGCATTGCTTAGTCTTTTTTTTTTTTTTTTTCCATCCAGTGTCTGAACCTGTGTCCTGAGTTCACCCTAATTTTCTCAGCCTTGTCAGGAGAACCTTCCTCTTACTAAAATCCATGTGTGTGTCTCTCCTCCATGCCTCCTTTAGCCCCCATGTATATGAGTGTAAGCATGTAATCTGGAATTCAGGGACAGCCGTCCTACAGTCACAGGGAGGGTAGGCATGCTTCAAGGTCATATCCCTGGTAGGAGCAGTGACTACAGAAGGATTGGGATTCTGGAACAGCAGTGAAACTCCATCGAAGACAACATCTAGTATGCCCAGTTTCTCGTGCCCATCCGTGACAACGGTAGTGTCTCTGGGGTCTGGTACCATCAGGTGATTTTGAGACTCTTTTGACTGTGCTACTCTGAATCTGACTTCCAGGTATTGCTAGGAGTTCTGTGACAGGAGCCCTGGTTACCGAGTGACTTACAAATCGGGCTGTTCACCAAAAGGCCAGCAGTTGAAAAGCATCAGCCACACCACAGGAGAACAACAAGACTTTCTACTCCTGTAAATAGTCTAGGAAACTCAGCAGGGCGGAGCATCCTGAGGAATCAGTGTGAGGCGTCAATGACTGGAGGACAGTGAATTTACTTTTAGGTGTGTGTGTGTGGGGGGAGGCTTGGGAAGAATTCTGTGAATTACCTACTGCCCTTTTTCTTATGGCATCAGCCATGGTTGCCACTGAGAATGATAAAATGCCTGAAAGCCACCATTCAATGACAAAATGGAAGGAGCACTTGATTTGTGAGCAAGAGTTTGGTTTGAGAAACAGAGACTGAAACTAATGGCTGTGTGTCCTGGGCTTATTAAAAAACTCTGGGCCACAGTTCATCTATAGAATGGGAATAAAACTTGCCGTGTGCATTTTAGCGTAAAAATGACGTGACTTATTAGGTATCAAAATCCTTAGACTTGTGCCTACCAGATTCTGTGCTTCTCTTATTGTTGATGCTTTTAAATAAGCGGCACGCTTCAAAGATGAAGTGCTTAACCATGAGGTAAGTGTATTTTTATTATGGTTTTTGAGTATATTTACTGTTGTTTCATTTACATATCTTGGAAATAGGATAACTTGCCTTGCTTTGACTTCTGATCGAGTATCAAATTAAGGGCTTGTAGCTGGCATTTCTGAATGGCATTTTTTGGGGTTTTTGTTTTTGGCATTTTGTTATGCTTGTTCAAGCACTTCCATAGCTCATAGTTCAAACTTGTGAGGTTAATCCTCGAACTACAGTGTAGTAAGCTTCACTTTTATTTCTCATTGCTATTGGAAGGCCTTGTGGAGCTGTTAAATAGATCAACAAATAGAATTGGCATACAGGGTGAGAGGCAGATATTCCCCCTTCAATTTACCGTAGATACTTGTATATAAGCTGAGTTTTTCAGCACATTTTTGGCATATGTACCGCCGAAGCAAGCACATTTTTAATGCAGTTTTTGTGGTAAAATCAGGTGCTTCAGCTGATTTTTGAGTTGGTTTATACTTAAGTATATATGGTATTTCACTGTTGCCCATTGTCCTGCATCCATTCTGATTCATAGCAGCCTCTGTAGGTCAGAGTAGAACTGCCTCAGAGGGTTTCCAAGGTTGTCATCTTTGTGGAAACACATTGCCATATCTTTCTTATGAGAAGAGACTGGTGAGTTTGGACTGGTTGATCTTTTGGTTAGCAGTTAAACACTTTAACCTCTGTGCCCCTGGGACCCCTATTCCATTCTTACAAAGGAATATTCTCATAAATATGTGATTGGTACGTGTCCTCGAACCAGTTTTGACTCATCGTGACCCCAAGCACAACAGAACAAGACACTGTCCAGACGTCTTGTACCATCTTCACAATTGTGCTTATGTCTGAGCCCATCGCTGCAGCCTAGATACCAGCCCATCTTGTCCAGAATTTTCCTCTCTTTTGCTGCCCCTCCACTTGATCAAGCATGATGTCCTTCCCCAGGGAGCTGGTCTCTCTTGACAACATGTCCAAAATAAGTAAGATGAGGTCTAGCCATCCTTACCTCTAAGGATCATTCTGGCTGTACTTCTCCTAAGACAGATTTGTTTGTTCTTTTGCCAGTTCATGGGACTTTAAATATTCCTCACCAGCACCATCTTTCAAATGGATCAATTCTTCATTCTTCCTTATTCAATGTCGAACTTGCACAAGCGAATGAGGTGACTGAACAAACTATGGATGGGGTCAGGTGCATCTTAGTCTCTAAAGTAGCATCCTTGCTTTTCCATCCTTCAGAGAGGTGTTGTGCAGCAGGTTTACCCAATGTAATATGTCGTTCAATCTTGACTACTGATTTGAAGGTCATTGTGGACCCAAGCAGGATGACATCCTGAAAATTTCAACCTTTACTCCATTTATGATGCTACATATTAGCCCAATTGTGAGGATTTTGGTTTTGTTTACATTGAGCTCTAATAAATACTGTGTGTATAGCATACCAAAACCAAAGTAGGCCAAATACATTACTACTGAGCCAACTTTGACTCATAGAGACTCATATACAGCTCGCACAGAATAGAACTGCTCTTTGGGGTTTCCAAGGCTGTAAATCTTTACTGGAGGAGATAGCCTCAGCTTTATCCCTCAGAGGGTCTGGTGGGTTTGAACTGTGGGCTTTCAGGCTAGCAGACCAACATGTAATCCACTATGCCTAAGGGCATATAGTATAAGTAATAAATTAAATGGACATCTACACACACAAGTATAACTTTCCTTGGTAAGAGTGAAATGTGGTAGAAATACAGATAATCCAGCAGTTTCCATATCAACATCTTTCATATGAATAAGCAAGTGACACCATAATATCAATGTTATACATCCATCACCAACATGTTAACAAAATTGCCATCATTGTAAACAGAAACTCAGTGTTTCCTAAACAGTGGAAACATTGTTTTCCTCCTCCGTCACAATTCTAATAACCCCAATTGACTTCTCATCTCTCCACATTTGTTTATTTATATTAGTGGGATCATAAAACACTCGTGCTTTTGAAGTACATGATTGGTGGACTTCATTCAACATGAGATTTTCAAAGTTCACTCAGTCTGCCCCCTGTATTAGGACTTCAGTTATCTTTATGGCATCCATGTATGATCACCAACTTTTGTTAAAATATTGTTTAACTGTTTATCTCCTGATGATCATTTGAGTCATTCACACCTATCAGCTATTGTGAACGGTACCTCTGTGCATCGTGTTGTCCACGTGTCTGTCTGTATTGCTGCTTTCAATTCTCTTGAATGTAATCTTAAGAGTGGAACTTCTGGGCCACTTTGCGGAGTGGCTCTGTTTAACTTTCGAGGAACTTCCAAACTGTTCGCATCATGTCTATACCGTTTGCATCCCACTCAGCAATGGACCACTGCTCTGACTTTTCTTCATCCTTACCAGCAATTCTTCCTTTTGATTGTTCTTAATTATTCTGGTAGAATGAAGTGGAAGTTTTTGTTTATAGAAGCTATTTTGGCTACTTTTGTAATGTTTTGGCTACTTATTTTGTAAACTACATAAGGAAATTTTCTGGTTAATTCTAATAGTTGTCAGTGTGCTGTGGTTTCCTCAGTATTCAATCAACTAACAGTGAAGGATTTGTCTTCTCTTTCTAAGAGATTTTTCTCAGATCTTTGCTTGCTGAAGTGTATTGGTTTACATTTGAAGACAGGATTCAGTAGTTGTGATGGTAACAAGAACTATTGACTTGTTGCTAGTATTTTTTTTGTGTGTGTGTGTGGGGGGGGGGCATCACTGCCTCTGGTGGTCGGGGGTGCTACCCAGCTGCCGCTGGATTTGAACCGCCAAGCCCACGGGCTTGCAGTTACGCACTCAACCCCTTACGCCACCAGGGCTCAGCCCGTTGCTAGTATTAATAAATACTCCTCTTGTGCTTTAAAAATCAAGAATACCATTGGTTTTTGTATTGAAATAGATATCCTTTTGGGTGTTAGAGAGTGATCATTCATTCCTAGATATGAATAGTGTTTCTTAGGATTAGGTATTGAGTTGTATGCATTCCTTTGGGGTATTTTTAGGAAAATCAAGTTGTTCTTTAATCTACTGGTATATGAGAGTCATAGCTCTCATTACCATGAGGCCAGAAGAACTAGTTAGTGCCTAGATACCACTATTGACACTCTGGTCAGGCTCCCGGTAGAAGGCTGTAGACACAGAGGAGTAGAGATAAACAAACAAAACAGAACTCAAAATCCAAAAAAAAAAAAAAAAGGAGCAGGTTTATTGGTTTGACAGAAGTTGATAGAACCCCTGAGAGTGTGACTGTTGGCTGCCCCTTAAGCAGGTCATGGAGCCCAACCCCAGCTTTCAGTTGAATGTTGTTGTTAGGAGGCATTATGTCGGTTCCCACGCATAGGGACTCTACATGTACAAGAGACGGAAACATTACCAGAGTCTATACTAGCGCCCATTGTTGGAGACACTGTATATCAAAGGACAGGCCATCAAACTGAAGCATACCACTCACGAAGAATGTGAGAATCACATCAACCAGAGAGACCCGAAGGACAGCCTTGGCTGATCCACAAAGTTTGGAAGGTGGGAACAGGAAGACATGGCAGATGGGAGACCTGAACCAAGGAACCCAAGGAGGAAGTAGAAAGAGTGCTGTCACATTGCGGGGCAAGTGACCAAGGTGACGAAACAAAGCATGTGTGACTCATTGAATGGAAAAGTCAACATACTCTGTAGAGTTTCATCCAAATTACAATAGAAAGTTTTTGGGGGTGGGGGGAACACTAGAAACACTAGAGTGAGGAAGCCCATAAATTGGGTAAAGTTAAATAAATTTCTTAACTAAGAGACTTACTGTAAAAATATCTTTGAAGCTCATCCCTCTGTTTTCTACGAATGTCTCATTACACTGGTGCTCCTTGGCTCATCCTTGGGGAAGGCTGAGCTGTCATTTTAAATGTACTCTTTGCCACGTTGGAATCCATTTTGTTAGCTTGAGGAAATGGTAGACTTTCTGGCTTTCACTCTATTGTTGGGCAGTTTAAATATCTGTCTCTTCAAAGTCTAAATTGATTTGTTTGTAAGACTATTGGGGAACCTGGTGTCTTTTGCGGTGTACCTCTTTGATATTTTAATTTTTTTAGTAGTCTTTACAGCTACCATTGCCATATTCAATGTTTTTCCCTCCCCAAACCAATTCTGATAAGTGGCAGTTTCCTAAAGATTACCCGTTTCATCAAGATTTTTAATTTATGGACCCAGAATTATTTGTAGCATTCTGCAAATGATTTGTAAGTCACATCTACATCATGCCTAATTTTGTGTGTTTGTGTGCTTCATTAAAACAACGCTAGGCTGTATGGACAGTCAACTTTTAGCAGAGGCAGGAATCATTCATTCTCTTAACTTTCTACCTCCCTGGGTGGTCTGGGTGTTTCAGGAGTGGACACTTCTTTGTTCCAAGCTTCAATGTCACTCATGAGTGTCTTCTCAAAGCACCCCAGCTGTTGTGCTAATCGCAGTTCTCCCTCCCCTCATCCACAGTGCCAGACAGGAGTAGACCAGCTTTCCTCTGCGATACGCAGGTCGGTTATGAGAGGCTAGCAGATGGATATGTGAGAGCTGCACAGTGAAAAAAGGAAGACTTGCTATTTGAAGTATTGCGGTGGTGAGTAATATTGACCATACTGTGAATTGCCAGAAAAACAAACATCTCTGTCTTGTTGGAAGTTCATTCACAGTCCATCTTAGAAGTGAGGAAGGTGAGATTTTTACTTCACTTACTCGGGACAGATCATCAAGAGTGACCAATTCCTGGAGAAGGACCTCATGCTTGGTCAAGTTAGAGGGTCACTGAAAAGAAAATGAGACCCTCAATGAAATTGACCCACACTGATGATAACAGTGAGCTCTAACCTGGCGGTGGGGTTGTGTGGATGGCACAGGGACTGAGCGCATTTGGTGGTTTGGCATGAGGTCACTAGGTCAGAGCTGACTCTGTTACACCCAACAGCAATAGCATCACTGTCATTAGTAGACTAATCTCTATTACTCTTGTTGCTTTTAGACTTTTCTTTCTATAATGCAATTTTGCTGTCTCCTATCTTGTGGACCATGAGCGTCTGTACTGATTTTCATCTTTGTCGGTGTTTTGTAAGTTACAGAGCTAGACTCTAACTCTGTAAGCAGTGACCATACATTTTCAAAAGCATTTTTTACGAAGTTCCCATCCTTCCCTTTTGGTATTTCAATGCTGACTGAAATAATAATTAAAGAAAACTTTGAAAACAAAGAACACATTAGTTGACAGCATTCTCTGTTATGGGTGGTTAGTGAGTAGGGAATAAGGTTTCCTGGGTGACAAATCTTCCACTGACTCTGGCCTGTTAATTTAAGAACGCTCATTGTTGCACCTCAGAATAGTGGCAGGAAATCACTTGAATTTTTGTGAAGATTAGCATATAGGGTTTGTTTGTGTTCAGCATGTTGATATAGACATATAATGATTTTAATGCCTCTACTGCTAGCGTAACCATCCCATGTTGCTTTGTTTGCTGTAATTGAATAAAAATGTAATGGAGCTAGGAATGATTCAAGGAAGAAAAACTAAAACAATTAAAGCAGCAGAGCAGCTCACAGATTAGACAACTTTTTAAATAATAGATTTATCGTTCCACCAACCGAGCAGAACTTTACACTGATCAAAACGTCTTCAATCGTGCTTGATCTGGACCAGAGATATGGAGACGATCTGAAGTTGGTTTGATTGTGTTTCTGCTGTGTATCTGGACCCAGCCTGAATACTTCATTTGGAGATAGTCTTTTGGACTGTGATGGTGAAAGTGAGGGTTCAGATGTTCACCAAAATCTTTTATTCTGTTTTACTTCTTGGCTTAGTTTGACTATTTTCTGTGTGTATGTGCATCTATAGCAAAACAGTTGGAAGGAGTGAGTATAACTAAGATAATAGATACATGTTGGTTCTGCTAAAGGGAAAAACAGTACATACCATACAGGAAGACAGCGCAATGTGACAAATGGAGACACCGATGAGAGATCTTTATGCGAGAATAGAGAACCACTCTGGTACATGCTTGCTTGCTGCAAGTGAAGAGGACTGGAAGCATTTACTAATGCAGCTAGTGTGGATTAACACCGTAGTGCAAAGAAAACAAAAATCTGCACAATTGGGCCAATAAGCAACATTTTTATAAGTGGATAAAGGATTAAAAATGTCAAGGGTTTTGTTTTACTGAGCTCCACAATGAATGCCCATAGCAGCAGCAGTAAGTATATTCTGTTTTGATGATCCAGGAAATAGCCAAGTTTTCAAATGTATTGACCTTTTCAAATCTTATGTGAATATATTATGAGTTGGTTAAGAAGTCAATTTAGGATGTATTATATGTAAACCAATCATTTTGTTAAAAACCTAATATCTGTAGCCATAGGGCAATATTACTAAGTAGGTTGTATTGTCAATTGGCGTATTCTTTAAATGCCTGTTTCCCAACATTAGTGGATGTGGATGATCTGCAGAGAGTGATTTTTCACAATAAATCTGCAATCTGAAGCTACCTGGTAAGGCATTCCCATCATTGGCAAATTTCAAGTGGACACTTACCATTTATCCACTATTAGCAAACCATTTATAAAGTCTTTTCAATGATAATCTTCCTAGTTCAGTGAGAGAATGAAGGAAGCCAAGCTTTAAAATTCAACAACTTCTTTGGAGATAGCCCAGCGGGAGGAAAGGAGACATATGGAAGAGAGTTTCAGATTATTTATTCCCCTACACAAACAACATGCTTCTCCAAGTTAAAAAGATCCGCTCAAAATGTCTGTATATTTTGGCACCTTTGACATTTCCCTAGTAGCTGATGAGCTGCATACTTTCCTTATGTTCCAGTTTTATATCAAGAAGATCTGGTGATAATTACCAGATAGGGGTAAGAGTCCAGGAGGGAAACAAGCCCAGGGAAGATGCTTCAAAGGTCAAGCTATATTTTCATTATGTCCATTCTCTCTTTTATTTTCTGAGCCATATGGCTACTATTTATAAGAGTCACTTGGTTGCTTTCCTGATGCTCTTCCTGATTGCACTGCATTTTGTTCACTGTCTTTAAGTTGATTGAAAAATAATCATTACTGCAGTATTTGGCAATGCATCGTTGGACTATTGGTTGAGGTCCAATGGTGGGTTTTAGCCAGCTTACCCCAGATCAGCATAAGCAAAACCTAATTTTTGGTGAAATTCTGTGAACTAGTTGTAAAACTGGCATGTGTGATCAAGGGTCTCACTAAAGTGGGCTGTTGGGCAGCCACCCAATGTGGAAATCACAAATTTACATTCCTCATTTTTTGTCAACATTCGTCTGCACAATAGGGTATTCTAAGCACCTGTAGTGATGTCCATTCTATCCACTGGTATAAAAAAGTTAGACGCCCATAGCTGATACAGCATTGATGATTTCAAATAGAATTTCTCTCCTTTCAAATGCACTGCAAGTGAAAAATATAAAAATTATAAAGACTGAAAAACTTGATGGGATCTATTAAATCATTTCAAGTGCTTGGAAAATAAAAGAGTATTGAGTTTGAAAAAAAAAAAACTATTGGATTGTAAACATTTAAAAACAAGTAGCCAACTTCAAGTCAGGAATAAATCGCAATCTCTTAATATTTTTAGTGCCAGATTACTTGAATATTGAAGAAGTACTAGATCCATGGAAAGCAGCTGAAAAATGTTTCTCATATTTAATGACATTTTTACTTACCAAATTGATATTAGTGATTATCAAGGTCTAGTGGAAAACATTTTAAAAAAAATTCCTAGAATGATGCAATTCCTGAAAGTGGTAAAAAAAACTACAAGTATTGTCATAACAGCAGCTGTGAGATCAGAAGCAGAAAGCAATGTTTCAAAGATAAACACAGTATGTAAAGAGAAGAGAAGTTGCCTATTTCTAATATAGCAAACTCAATCATTATTGTTGAATTGCCCTTCCTCTAAAGAAATGAGATTCTACTTCTACTGTGAGAAGATGGTTAAGAAGAAGTCACAGAGCCAAAGATGCTTAGATAAAAGTGAAGAGTCTTGCAAATGAGGATGCCAGGCCAGAAGCAATACAGAAATACTTTAAATTATAGTTCTATTGTTTTTGCCAGGTATTATTTAATATTTTTCATGAATATCTTAAAAGTCTTACAGCAATCAAGTTTTACTGTCATGTTTCCCTTTTAACTATATTAAATAATAAGCTGCCTTTCGGTATTATCTGTTCTATACTTAACATGGTCATTAGGGAAGTGAACCAGGTAAGTTATTTTCATTATTCCACCATTGTGGTCCACAGCATATGAAATCATGGTTTCCCTGGGGCTGATAATAGCAAGGGGAAGCTGCATCTGAACCAAACGCTGGACACCGAAGGCGGATTTGCAAGCCACACAATGAACTTGAGTTGAAGCGAATGGAAAGAGTGAAGACGAGGATGGCGATTGAGCAGAGTTTCTCACTTCGCCACGCATCCACCCATCTCTGTGTTCCATTGTTTGAGACACAGCCTGTGATGTCACCCAATACGGGTCCCTTGTGGGCATAGAAGTGTCCCCACGGTTAACGTGGGATGATGGGCTGTGCCAAAAGTCTAAAGAGAAACACATGACTCTTGGATTACTCCAGTATCTAATCAGATACTGAGTAGTGGGAGAATGTTGGATAAAAGAACAAGGAAAGAAGTCTGGCATGCCTTTTGCTGAAATCCAACTCCCTCACTCCCCCACCCCACCCCCCTCCTCCCTATTCTCTGTAACAGTCTGAAAACTTTTCAATCACTTTTTTAGGATACAGTGAATTTTATCACAATTTTGTCAATCAAAACCACATGTGCTTGCTGTATTGATGACAGAGAATAACAAAATCAGAGTTGTTAAGACCCCAAATCAGGTAATAAATAACTGGGATGAAATGTGAAATCTAATGTTCTTCAAAAGAAACAATGAACAGGGCCAAAAAATTTAATTTGGAGAGTAAAATGAAGTTTTTGAAAGGAAAACCATATGAAATGTGCCCTTGTGGCTCAATGGATTTTTGTTTCTCCTATCAGGCCAATTGCATTTTCCTTCCCGTTCTGAAAACGGCTGGGCCCTCACACGATAGGGGCTGCACTCCCCCACATGGGGACAATCGACAGAACCATGTTTTAGAGCTGGAGCTGGCCAGGTGCCCTCCCGGCCAAACCTGGACCCATGCCTGCTTTTGTGAAGAAGGATCTCGTTGAGTACAGAAGTCCATTTGTGTACACCTCGGCTCTGTTCCTGTCATGCCACAGCAGCAGAGTTGTGATAGAGACTGAATGGCCCACAAAGCCTAATGTATTTACAATCTTACTATCTACAGCTCTCAGTCGCTAACTTGAAACTTCAGAGGTTCCAAACCACCGGCCACCGGCAGGGGCGGGGAGGAGGGGGAGAGTGATGCAGCAGTCTGTTCCCAAAATATCTACAACGGTGCAAACCCTAGGGGGCAGCTTTCTTCTGTCCTGTAGGGTCGCTTCTGAGTCAGAACGGACTCACTACCAGCAGGTTACCCTTTACAGAAGAAATTTATTAACCCCAATTTAGATGATCAAGGATATTCAAACTGCAATCAAAATAACTGAGTCCTGGGGAAAAGGGATTAAGAAGATATGTGTAACTTGAGAAACAGTTCCTTCAGATCCTAGGGACTGTACCATTGTTCTGTTTCATGCTTGGGACAAGGAAGCCTAATCCTGCTACGTGACAAAGACCATCATCCACTCAAAGACCCCCATTATGCATTACTGAAAATGTTTGCTCTTGGCTTTGGCTCTGGCCTGTAGCCAGTTCTCTGTACACCCCACCCCAACCCCCCTCCAACCCTACATCCTGGTTCTAAACATGCCTGGCGACAACCTGTGTGCATAGTAGCGGCTTTGAGGAGTGCAGAAGCTTCTAGTTCCTCTTTTGACATCATCACTCTGGAATGGTTTATCCCAGCCTTTGTCTCCCTGGGTAGTTGAGGACCAATCACAGCCCTGCCTTTAGAAAGTGATGAATGTGCGGGTGTCATTTTGTCTGTTTTTATTTTTAGCTTCAGAATCCGTTTGATTTTCAGAATGCTATCAATTTTAATATGATTGCACAAAGAGAACAAAAGAAATGTAATCGTATCTTGAACAAGATCTTTGATCACTTAATTGATGAATTAAAGACTCTCAAAGGCCGTGCAGCAGGCGGAATGCTTCAGATTTACCGGTAATTTTAGAAGCGCCGTGTTATTAGTTCCTTATTTCCAGCCGTCTTGGAAAAGGTATTTCAAAATGTGTATTAAAGTCCAAGCCAAGCTGCCCCTCTTCTCCAACGGCTGCAGAGCTCCAGGGAACTTTTCTAGGAAGGCAATGTCAGGATATTTGGAGAGGTTAATTCATCTCCAGGTGATAGGAACCAGGTTCTGTCCATTTGAACGGGAAGAATGGGAGGGGGAGGGGGACAAAAAGGAGACACCAGGGGGGGTGGTGGAAAAGTCTATATAACTAACGAAAATAACCATGAAATGCGCAAGGCCTGTGGACCTGTGCTTAAAAGGAATCAGGCAGGGGGCATTTTAGAATTTTAATGGTAATATACAAGGTCTCTGCTCTGATTAGATATTTTCAGGTGATTAATGTGCCCTGCCATCTTTGGTAAGGATGGCGATGGTAATAATTTTAGTAGGCTGGTTTGATTTTGTGTTTCACTTATCTAACAAAACTGAGATGGCAAGTGGTGCTCCCAGTGACCTCTCCCAGTGTTGGGCGTATTTGTAGGACTGAGTTACAGAACTGCTTTCGACCTCGCCCTGGTCACCTGGGGACTAAGCTGAAGCTGTTGTAGGATAGAGACATGCCTGGGCCCCGGAGGGAAATTCTGGTGCCTTTTGCGCCAGGGTTTCATCCAGGTTGACCCTATGCTGAGAATTTGCATTTCCACCCACATATACTACGTCAAACTCTACATTTTAACAAGCTCCCTAGGGATTGTATGGATTCCCAGGGGATTCTTACCTCACCCTTACAGTAAACTGACTCAGAGTTCCGTCTTGTGCTTTGTAGCATGAAGAGTGACGAGGAAATAAGATGGTGACCATTCGGGAGGCAGGATAAAGCAGAGTTCTTCACGGGGCACGTGCTGACACCGTGCAAGATGTTTTCCTTGTGGGCTGAGGTGTCTTTGGGACAGCATCAGTTGGCTTTAGAGCATTGTCCTGTTAGCCAGAGGCTTGGATTCCTGTGCTCATCCTTCATGAGTTCCTATTTGAAGTCCCTCTTTAATTTGTGTTGTGCTGGGTATGGCAGATATGAAGAGTCACACTTGCCATTTGCAGAGCATATTTGGCCATTTTCTGGAGGAGTAGGCTTTACTCTTTAAAATGTTGGCAAGCAGGGAGAATTAGATAAATGAGGCATGCCCAGGTCCATCTGAAAATTACTTCAGTAATTTGATTTTTGCTTTTGTGGCCACCATTTGTGTCTTTGATGATAGGACTTGAAACTAAGTTGCATTCCAATGATTTCTTAAAACTTGTTTATCAGGTGTATTGACCTCTAGAAATACAACAGTTATAGGCAGAGATGGCATCTATGATCATGGAGATTGCAGTGTAAAAGGGAAAACTACAGACAAACTGACACCAATTAGTTAGCCAGCTGGTTAACAACTGCCAGGGGATCTGTGAACAATAGGTTGGTCCGATAGATAGTAATTTATACTGATGACCAGATATAGCAGGTCAGAGGAAATACTTAAACTGAGGGTTGAAGGATGGTTTAGGAACAGCGCAAAAAATATTCCAGAGGAGTGTAATGATCCTGCAGTAAGAAGGAATGTCCTATGTTTTAGGAATTGAACATTGCCCTCCCCCCCAAAAAATCACGCAATGCAATGTTATTCCAATTGGTGGGGAAGGAGGAGGAAAGGCATAGCAGAAGTAAGGCTTGGGTCAGATCATCCCAAATCTGAGACATAGTTGCCCAAATTATGAGGTTAGAATCCAATGTATCACAAGATGCCACTGAAAGGTTCAAGGAAAGGATCCCTATGATCTGATTCACATTTTATAAGGATCATTTTGGCCTCCCCAAATGGGGGATGACTAGAAATGGACATGGGTGTGGAAGTAGGAAGAGGGCAATTAGGAGATTGCATTAGCCCAAGAGAGAAATGATTCTGGCAGCCGAGATGAGGAAAACTAGATGGACTCACATATGATAAAGACAAAAGCCAATCAGCTCTTGGACTGGAGGGAGGGAGAGGAATGAAGCATGATTTTCCTGAGCCATTTGATAAGCTAGAGGAAAATGGATCAGAGAAATGGGACAAGAGAAACTGAAAGGCATATTGGGGGACACAGTCTGGGGAAGTGAAAGCTTGGGAAGAAGTTCTTGATAATCATCTTTAAATCAACACTTCTCAGTGACTTGGGATGGCATGAATTCTTTGAGAACCTAATGACAGCTACGGAACTGCTGTTTCAAAAAAACCTGTAGAAAATATCGACTCCAATTTTAGGAATTTCATGGATGACTCAATGTTAAGCTATTGATTGACTATGTAGCTCAGCTTAAGAAACCCTCATCTAGGTATTTGATTTCCTTATGAAAAAGGAATCAGCCTAATATTAGTATGGTTCATTAGACAATCTAGATTCCAGCTCCTTAAATTCACAGCATCTCAGTTCCCCTAATTAGCTAGATGAGATTAATAATGCCTGTTTTATCAATTTACATGCTTTCTAAGACTTAACTGAGACAGTGCTTTCTTAATATGGCCCCGTAACTGCTACTTTTAACAAATGAAACCATGAGGAGGGAGATACAGCTTGAAACGAAGGGGAACTTTTGCTAATTGGAATATTCCATGGCCAGAATGGACGACCTAGTGAGAAAAAGGCTCATGGAATTGTTCCAGCAGAATCAGAATGTCTTGTTTATAATGAGGTGGAGAATGTTACACTCCATGATGGTAAAACCTTACCTGAGGGATAGTCTTCACAGAAGTCTAATTAGATGCAAATTTATATGGTATGTTAGGAAAGTACTCTATGCTAGGAAGTGTTAGAGCACTTAATAAATATTTGACTTCTGGCAAGTGACACTGTTGGGTTGCTGCCCCAAATTCACATATTTATTTCCTTTACTTACCTTCTTCCAAGGGTGGCCACGTGACATAAATTCTGACGAAGGAGCAAGTAGAAATCTCTCAGGGGTTTCTGGTAAGACTTTTACACCAAAGCAAAGTATAAGTGGGTGAAAGGATATGACTTGGTATGTTTCTTCTATTCTTAGTGCTTGTTGCTCTGATCAAATGAATGGGTGGGAGCATGCAAATAAGGTAACGAGGACTCTAACCAGAGGATTGGCCAGGGGCTGAGTGACTGCGAAGCCAAGGATTATAAAGAGATATGACTGCGAATATGTCTTAGTGGAGGTTCTGCTGAAGACAAAAGGAGTGTACCCTTTTGTCTAGTGATCCTGACTTGTAACCTGTTAACTTCCTTAACAAACCCCCATAATCATGTGTATTGTCTGTGAGTTCTGTGTGGCCATTATAACACATTGTTAAACCCAGCAAAGTGGCAGAATGCCGTGGGAGGGGCAGTTGGTTAGAGGTAGAGGCATGTCTGATCTCTGCCTCATAGGAATCTTCTTTGAACTATGGAGTTGGGCTCTCCTTCCCATCAGAAAAGAGAAGGGTAGATGTGCCCCCCCCCACACACCATTTCCTTGCAGACTTATAGATAATTATAAAGAATCCCTAAACCAAGGGTCATCAAATGACATCTGAAAGGCAAAATCTGTTTAATTTTAAGTGGTTTTGTTGAGATATATTTACATATCATGAATTTTTCTCACAGGATTTATTTTAGCATATTTAAAGTTGTGTAACAGTGACCATATCTGATTTTGAGATGTTTACTCCCCTCCTATTGATTAGCGTTCACTGCCCAATGCCACTGGCTGGCACTATGTACTATGTATGATGCCTTTGCATTGTTGATTGAGTTGATTCTGACTCACCTTGTCATCTGCCTTAGTCAGTTTCAATCCACAGCAACTCTATGTAAAACAGAAGGAAATACTACCTGTTGCTTGACCTCCTCACAATTTTTATGTTCGATCCACTATAGCAGCCACTGTGTCAATCCATCTTCTTGAGGATTTTCTTGTTGGTTTTTTTTTTCAGTGATCTAATTTACTGAGCTTGATGTCCTTTTCCAAGGACTGGTCTCTTCTGACCATCTGTCCAAACTACATGGTCTAAAGGAGAAATCAGAATGTATTAAAATTAACCTTGTGTGGAAGGTTTGCATACTGCAATACCTTATTTGATATCTTGACACCACTCTTTTCATGATTATTGATTGTAGGTCCAAGTAAAATGAACTCTTTGACAACTTTGATCTTTTCTCTGTTTATTTTGATGTTGTCTACTGTGAGGTCCAGTTGTGAGGATTTTCGTTTTCTTTCTGTTGAATTGTAATCCGTGCTAATGGCTGCATGCAATCAGGAAGTGCTTCAGGAGAGCTGAGCTGTGTCACCCGCATATCTCAGGTTGTTACTAGGTCTCCCTCCAATCCTGAACTACTTGTCTGTCAGTTTGTTGTACTGTGGTGGCTTTGTCTTGCTGCTGCCATGTTCTTTTTCATAGTGAACAAGTTCTCGGATTATTTGCTCAACATACAGATTGACTATGTATGGTGAAAGGATACAACCATGATGCATACCTTTCCTAGTTTTAAATTGCTCAGTATCCCCTTATTGGTCCAGTTCCAGGTTCCACATTAGCACCATAATAAAGTGTTCTGGAATTCCCATTCTTTTCAGTGTTATCCCTACCTTATATGATCTACCCCAGTTAACTACTTTCATACACTCAATAAAACACAACTAACGTATTCCCTGATAGTCTCTGCTTTCAGCTAAGTTCTGTGTGATTTCAGCAAGAATATCTCTCATGCCTTGTCTTCTTTTGAATCCAGCTTGAATTCCTGGGAGCTCTATGTCCCTATACGGCTACAATTATTATAGAATTATCATATATACTTGTGTATAAGCCAAGTTTTGCTTCAGCTGATATTTGGAGTGGTTTATAATTGAGTGTATGTATTGTAGAGTCTGGGAACTTAAAGACTTGAAGATAAACAAGTGGCCATCTAGCTGAGAAAAAACAAAGCCCTCATGGAAGAAGCACAGCAGCCTGTGAAGATCACAAAGTGTCGAAGGGAGCAGGTATCAGGCATCAAAGAACAACAAAATCGTATCATTATGAATGAGGGAGAGTGTGGAATGGGGACCCAAAGCCCATCAGTAGGCAACGGGACATCTCCTTACAGAAGGGTCTTGGGGAAGAGACAAATCAGTCAGGGTGCAGTATAGTGACAACATTCCTCTAGTTCTTAAATGCTTCCTCCCCCCACCCCCATCATGATCCCAATTCTACCTTATAAATCTGGCTAGACCAGAGGATGTACACTGACACAGATAGGAACTGGAAACACAGGCAATCCAGGGCAGATGAACCCTTCAGGACCAGTGGTGAGAAGGGCAAGACAGAGAGTAGAGGGAAGGTGAGGGAGAAAAAGAGAACAGATTACAAGGATCTACATATAACCTCCTCCCTGGGGGACAGACAGTGAAGAAGTGGGTGTAGGGATACTTCAGACAGTATAAGACACGACAAAAAAATAATTTGTAAGTTATAAAGGGTTCATGGGGGACAGAGTGGGGAGGATGGAGAGGATAAAATGAGTAGCAGATACCAGGGGCTGAAGTAGAAAGCGAGTGTTTTGAGAATGACGAAGGAAACAAATGAACAAAAGTGCTTGACACAATGGTTGTATGTGTGAGTTGTGATAAGCATTGGACAAGCCCCCAATAAAATGGTTTAATTAAAAAAAAAAGATTTGTTTGAGGTTTTTTTGCAGCAGATTTGCCCAATCAACTGGGTCATTTGGTTTCTTGACTGCTGTTTCTATGGGCATTGATTGTATATCCAAGTAAAAGGAAATCCTTGACAATTTCAATATACATTTGTTTGTCTGGGACTTTATATTTTAAAAATGCAATGCATTTTGATGTTTCACCTATGTCATAGCATTCATCAATACTTAATTTCTTTACATTGCCAAATAATATTCTCTGGTATGGACATAACACATCCATTCACCAATCAATAGGAATTTGGGTTGTTTCCCAGTTTTTTGCTTGCAATGAATATAACTGCCATGAGCATTTGCGGTGATCGATGTTTTCCTTTCTCTTGATTATATACCTCGAATGTTGGCAAAGTGCCTTCTAAAGTGCTTGTGATGCTTTATAGTCCTCCTTATCAAAAACTTGGAAACACTTGTTATTTTCTTTAAGGAACATTGATGATGGCACTGTGAAACAAGCGTTGGGCTGCTAACTGTAAGGTCAGGGTTCAAACCCACCAGCTGTTCTGTGGGACAAAGAGGAGGTTGGAGACTCCTGAAAAAATTTATAGTCTTGAAAATCTCTTAGCAGATCTCCGTGAGTTGGATTTGACTTCATGGCAAAAGGTTTTAATGGGTGTGGAATGGCATCTCCTTGTTATTTGAATTTGCATTTCTTTTACAACAAATCATGGTAGACATCTTTTAAAGTACTCATTGACCATTTTAATATTTTCACTAGAGGAATTTACATTTAGATCCTTTGGCCAGATTTATACTGAGTTACTTGTCTTTTTATTATTGAATTGTAAGAGTTCTTTAGATATCCTAAATACAATAACCTAATAACTCGCAAATATTTCCCCTTATATGAGGAGTGTGCCTTTCCACTGTCTTGATAGTATTATTTGTCACACAAAAACTTGATATTTTGAAGTAATTCCGTTTTTCTCATTTTTCAACTTGTGCTTTTGATGTTGAAGATGTCTTTGTTAATCTAAGGTCAGAAATATTTACTTCTAGGTTTCTTCTTATGAGTTTTATAGTTTTAGCTCTCTGATTTATTTGGAATTAATTTTAGTATATCATGTGAAATTGAGGTCCAACTTTGTTTTTGCCATGTGTCTATGTATTTGTTCCAGCATTATGTATTGAAAAGGCCGTTATTTACCTACTGAATTTTCTTGATACCCTTGTTGAAGATCAGTTGTGTGTGTCTAGGTTATTTATTACTTTACTGATCTATGTGCCTATCTTTATGGTAGAATGAGATTGTCTTGATTATGATAGCATTATAGAAAGTTTAGAGATCCAGAAGTATGAGTCCACCAACTGTTATTTTTTCAAGATTGTTTTAGCTCTTGAATCTCTGAAGTTCCATATGAATTTTAGGATTAGTTTACCAACTTCTGCAAAAAGTTAGTTGACATAGGATTCACATTTTATGAAGTTTAATAGTTTAAACATTTGAAAGAGTTGTAATGTCATCACTGTAATCAATTTTAGAGTTTATGATTTTAGCAATATGAGGGAGCTACAAAAAGTTCACTGAAAAAGTCTTTTTTTTCTCACCTTTTATTGTGACTTAGGTGAAGGTTTTCAGAGAGGATCACCAGTTTTACCTTCCACCACTCATGTGCACTTTGTCTTAATTCATCTATTACCATTCCCTCAATGTACCATCTTTTAATCTGTTTCATGCTTTCATTTACCTTTCACTCCTTACCCTCTGAACTGCTTTATCTTTGGTTCAAAATGCTGGTTTAAAAAAAAAAAAAAACCAAGGGCTGAGCCCCAGTGGCGTAGTGGTTGTGCGCGGGACTGCGGCCCACTGGGACGGAGGTTCAATTCCAGCAGTGGGGCTGGGCCTCCTACTCCCACCACCGGAGAGCAGTGATGCCCCCCCCAAAACAAACAAACAAACAAACAAACAAACAAACAAACCCAAACATGGGCTGAGCCCCAGTGGCGTAAGTGGTTGAGTGCAGGACTGTGGCCTGCGGGCTTGGTTGTTCAAATCCAGCAGCGGCTCTCAGGAGCAGCACTGGGTAGCGCCCACGACCAACCACCAGAGGCAGTGATGCGCCTCCCCACCCCCGACAAAAAAGAAAACTGCAGTGAGTCCACAAAAAGAAAGAAAGAAAGAAAGAAAGAAACTCTCAAACTTTAAATGTGCTAATTTTTCTAACACAATGGATGAGTTCAGTTCCACACCTGAAGAACCGTTGTCTTGGAGGGCCCCACCAATCTCTAAGTGACCAATAAGCCTGGTCTCTTTTATGGTTTTGGATTATGTTCTACATACCCCTTCGCCACACACACACACACACACACACACACACACACACATACACGAGTCTAACCAGGGCATTCTAATGTGATCTTTTTTCGAGCAGTTGGTAGTCGTAGCCAGGGGCCATCTGGTTCTTCTGGTCTTGTGGTCATGGAGACTGATGCTTGCATAGTCCATTGGATTAATTGTTTCCATATGTCTTTAAATTTTTAACACTTTATCCCCTCCACCTTCATCCCCTCACTCCCCAGGAAGTGAGGACAGGGAGATAGAAATAATCATACTTTAGATACTAGTCAAAAGTTTTTAGGTCTCCAACTGCCACTCCCTGGAGTCTTAAAAGTAGGATGTAGAACATTGTCTTTACTATGTCAATTGACCTTGGTGTCCCTCAAGTTTATGGTCCTGATCCCCTGGACCCAGGGACTCATTCACTCAAGGTGTTTGGTTATACCTAAGAAATTTTCATAACTTGTTGACAGTATACTCTACCGTGTTCATGGATATATTTGCAGCAAAGTGAATATACCTATACAAGTATTCTCTGTCAAATCTCGCTATCTATCATCTATCTTTCCTTATGAGCATGCTCCCATTTTCCCTCCCACACCTGTTTAGCATGCATGTCCATTCAAGCATATATTCATAGATTACTGTTATTGATTTTTAATTCAATTCTATTGAACTCAGAGAACATACTTTGCATGACAAAAATACTTTAAAGATTATAGAAACTGATTTTATGACCTAACATGTGGCTTATCTTGGACAATGCTCTAAGTGTGCTTGAGAAGATTGTGTATTCTTTTGGATAGAGTGATTTATGCAGAGATATCTTCCCTCGGTGCACTAGTTCAGAGCAAAATGCTCAATGCTTGCTTAGCAGGAAAAATGCATACTTTGAAAGTTCTGTCCAGCTGAGTGTTTTTTCATTTTGTTTTGGGTACTCCCACATATATGAGGAGAGTTCCAAAAGTATATGGAAGATGGAATGAAAAGGTAAAAACAAGAATGATATCCCTCCCAAAAAAGAACAGATTTTTTTCATAGTTATGCATTAAAATTTTTTTTGTACAAAACAACCTTATCACTTTCAAAGTACTCTCCATTACACTTAATATGTTTGTCAAATCTGTAATACCATTCTTGGAAACATTTTTCAAACTCATTTGTTTGAATGGCTGACAGTACCTCCCTCATTTTTTTCCTTTAACTCTTCTGTGTGGTCAAATTGTGCATTGTTATGGTGGCAAAACCAGTCCCCCGTCTGCCACAAACCAGAGCTTCTTTTTCACACACTGTTACATTATCTTTTCAGAACCTCTAAATAGAAAACTTGTTTTACCGTCTGACTCAGTGGAACAAAGGCCAAATGCACTACATGTCACCACTTTTGTCTGTTTGGGAAGTTGATGGATGTCCAGAACAAGGTTTGTCATCCATCGACATTTCACCTTTCTTGAAATGAGAAAACCACTCATACACGTGAGATTTTCCATACTGCATCCTTGTAAACTGTGTACAACATCACAAAACTTTCTGTGGCATTTTCCTTGAACAGGAAAGAAAATTTCACAGCTGCATGCTGTTCTCTTAAATCAACCATTACAAAAAAAATGAGATTTGAGTGAAACTGCTTTTTTTGGAATAATTCACTGTGACCAGAGAGAACTTTCCAGGTGATGCCACTGGGTGCACTAGCTCAGAGCAAAATGCTCAATGCTTGCCTTGCAGGAAAAATGCATACTATGAAAGTTCTGTCCAGCTGAGTGTTTTTTTTCCTTTTGTTTTGAGTACTCCCTCATGTGTGAGGAGAGTGCCAAAAGTACATGGAAGATTAAATGAAAAGGTAAAAACAAGAAATGTAAATTTATTTCTCAGCATAAGTTGCATCAAATTCAACATAACTTTGTAAATGTGAATACTAGCCATTTAATTCATTCCTAAAGAACTGAGGGGATTGGGAATGTACCCAGGTGAGTGTGATACGTCACTATTAACAGACAATAACTGGGTACCCTTGAATTAATTCTTAGTTTAGGAAACAAAAAGAAGTCATAAGGTGCCAAGTCAGGACTGGAAGGTAGATGACGAATGATTTCCCACAGAATATTATCACAAACTTACCCTTAATTTGATGAGCAAGAGTATTGTCCAAGTGGAGAAGGATTCGCTGAGAAGCCTTATAAGGCACTTTTTTCCCCCCTGCTATATTTTGGATAACTTTCTCAAAACACTCTCATAAAAGATGCTCTCATGCATTGACCTTCCAGAAAGTCAACAAGCAAAATGCATTGAGCACCCCCAAAATATGTTGCCATCACTTTTGCTCTTTATCAACCCCCCCCTTTTTTTTTTTGCTTTGTTTAGATCACTTCCACCTCTTGGTATACATTGCTTTGATTGTGGTTTGCTTTCAGGACCAGACTGGTAAGGCCATGTTTCATTTTTGTTAAAATTCTTAGGAAAATGCTTCAGAATCATGATTCTCTTTGTGTAAGATTTTTGTTGCAAGCTTTACTGTTGTCTGCTGCTGAACTGAGAGAAATAGTTTTGGTGCTCATTAAGCAGAAGGTTAGCTCAACATGAATTCTGCAGACTAAATTGGATAAACTGAATTAATTGAAGTATCTGTGGGATTGGCTATTGTTGGTCTTTTCCAACTAAGATGGGAGCAATGCTGTTTCCTTGCAAATTGAGTTAGTCTGCCTCTCTAGAGTTCATTGTCAACATCTTGTCTCTTCTCAAAATGAGTGACCCATTTCTAAACTGTTGATTTCTATGAGGCATTGTCCCCATAACCTTTTCCATAAAATGTCAGCGGCTTCACCATTATTTCACCCAAGTTTCACTATAAGTGTGCTTCTTTTCACTTCAGTTTTAGCAGAATTTATATTTGATAGGGTTCTTTTCACTTGATGTCTTATCCTTCTTAGTACTTCAAAATAGATCCTACTCAAATATAACAAGTTAATGTGCTTTTTTTGTTTTGGTAAGTTTTTTGAAATTCATACATTGCTGCCATGAACTTGAAGACTCTTTCATAGGTATATAGTGTTGTTTATAGTGTTTATAGTGTTGTTCATGTTCCTATTTTTTAGTTCAAATTTGTCTTTCATTGTTGATCTTTTACCCATAATTGAAAATGGAATCTTAGAGGCATCAACTATTGTTGAGTTGCTTATTTTATTTCCTTCAAAAATTATGATTTTTGCCCCATGTAATTTAGTGCTTTTTAACATATGTATATGCTTATAATGCTTGCATGTTCCTATGGACTTATTATTTTGTCATGAAATACTGTTCTTTATTGATTGTTTTATAGTTTCTACATTGTTATATGTCCTTTTCCATTCAATTTCCCTTAGTATCTTTGAATATAAAGTATATTTCTATAGACATCATCCAAGCATTTGTTTGTTTATCCTACTGTGGTGACTTCTGAGTTACTGTAAAAATGAAAGCTATGTCACTGATAATTAAAATAACAGTAAGATCACCCAAAGTCAAGAGATTTCCAGAGAACTGAACTATACTCTGAGAATCACCCCTCTAGGAAGAAAGATGAGGCGTCAGGATTGGAGGCAGTCTTATTAATAATCTGTGATATGCTAATGACCCACCCTTGTTTGCTGGAGATGAGGATGACTTGAAGCATTTGCTGTTGAAGAGAAAAGATAGCAGCTTTTGATATGTGTTACAAGGTAGTGTAAAGAAAACAAAAATCTTTACAAAAGACTCTAATTGTTGAGGATTTCACCTTGCCTGGATCTCCAATCAATGCTCATGGAAGCAGAAGTCAAGCGATCCAATGGGACATTCCACTAGGTCAACGGTTCTCAACCTGTGGGTTGTGACCCCTCTGGGGGTTGAACAACCCTTTCACCTGGGTCACCCAATTCATAACATTAACAAAATTACAGTTATGAAGTAGCAATGAAAATAATTTAATGATTTTTGGGGGGGGGTAGGTCATCACAACATGAGGAACTTTACTAAAGGGTCGTGGCCTTAGCAAAGTTGAGAACCACTACACTAGGTAAATTTGCTCTACAAGACCACAGAGTATTGAAGAGCAAGTTTGTCACTCAGAGGACTAAAGTGCACATGACTCAAGCCCTGGTATTTTCAATCACCTTATATGCAAGTGAAAATTGAACTTTGAACAAGACAAAGAAGAATCAAAGCATTTGAATGGTGGTGCTGGAAAAGGATATTTAAAGTACTGTGGGGTATCAAAAGAATCACCAAATGTTGGAAGAAGTCAGAATGCCCCTTAAGAGCAAGGATAACAAGATTTCATCTCTTGTTCTTTGGACCTGTTACCAGGAAAGACCAGGTCCCTGGAAAAGGACAAATGCTTGGTAGAGGAACAGGAAAAAAGAGGAAGACCTTCAAAAAAATGGATTAACACAGTGGCTGCAACATAACAGACATAACAATGACTGTGAATATGGCACAGGATTCTGCAGTGGTTTGTTCTCTTGTACATGTTGTTCCTGTGGTCTGGGATGGACACAACAGCATCCAGCAACAACAAAGACATAGGGTAGTTTTCTTTTTTCCCCTTCATGCAACATGACGCCCACTGTCTTTTGGTAAGATTGTGGAATCCATTCATTTTAATGCAATTCTTGATAGAGAGTTGGAATTAGAGCTGTCATCTTGCTTTTGATTTCCTCTATGCTTCCTGTCTTCTTTGTTTTTCTATTCTGTGACACCTTTGGTATTAACGAATTCCTTTCTGGTGTAATCGTTAATGACTTTTTTGGGGGGGGGCATCACTGCCCTCTGGTGGTCGTGGGAGCTACCCAGCCTTGCTCCCGGAGAGCTGCTGCTGGATTTGAACCGCCCAGCCAATGGACCGCAGTCCCGCCCTCAACCACTACGCCACCGGGGCTCAGCCCCATTAATGACTTTTAGAATCGCTTCTGAGTTATTTTGCCCTACATCCTGTTTGGTACTTGGGTCAAGCCAGCACCTGTGTACAGCTTTTGTGTCCCTTAGTGTTGATTGTGATTCTAAGAGGACTCTCTTGGATAGTTCTTCCATTGTTTCTCTCTATTTAACTTTTAGTTGCTTTGTCATTTTTTCTTGTTTTATAAAACTCTAGTTGCTTCCTCCTAGTAGTCTTCTGCAAAAGTCCCATTTGGCACAAGGACTCAGTGGTTGAGGTCTCCCTATCAGAAAGGGTAATTTTGAACTACTAGGCATTTTACATCTCGGTCAAAGGCTCTTTATAATTCTGACACTGAAACAAATCATATAAAATGCATTTTATATAAAAACCTATGAAATGTCTGTGCTTCCAGTGCCTTCACTCTTTTACTTTGTCTCTTCATTTCACCTTGCGGTGGATTGAATTGTGTATTACCCCTAGCATCTGTATGTGCTGTGTGTGCACACCAACTTGACTTATCATTATTTTTAGTATTATATAATTGCCCTTCATTTTGTCATCTAATATAATTATCCTATATGTTATAAACCCTCTAGCTTTTTTGGCGATAATTTGGCAGAATTAGAGACACTTATGTTAATGAGGCCTGCAATCTATAGGATGATTTCGAGCCAATCTCCTTTGAGTTGTTAAATAGATTGAGTTGGCAAGCAGAGAAAGTGAGATGGGCCTGCCTGCCACCAACAGAGAAGAGCTAGGAGGAAGCATGTGTTTGGCCCCTGCGTCCCTGTCTAGAGAGCCTCTTAGATCCAGAGGATGCCAAGGTACATGGAGATATTCAAGGAACACCAGGACCATAGATGTAGAGAGGGAGAGAAACACACACCGAGATACAGAGAGATGGAAACAGAGAGGGGAGAAAATCAGATATATATATATATATATATATATATATATATATATATAGAGAGAGAGAGAGAGAGAGAGAGAGAGAGAGAGAGAGCATGAGCGCACTTTCAAGTGAGCTGGTGCACTCAACTTTTACTTCTAACCTCCTAAACTTGAAAGAAGAAATTTCTATTTATTGCAGTCATTCATTTATGTAATCTCTATTCTGGTAGTAGTAAGTAGCTAAGATCTATTTCTTTATGACTATTTTTGGGTCCTGCTATTGCCTTAAGCTTCTAGACACGTCCCTCGCTTTGTCTTGTTGCATCTAAGTCTACTTGGAGACTAGTGGTGTCCTTGAATTGTTATTTGTGTCCATTTCAAGTCCTGCGACATTTTTAGTGTTCTGAAGATTTTCAAGGTCTTACATTCGAAAAGAATTGTGAAAGTCTTCTGGACAGTTTTGTGAAAATCTCCTCCCAGTTTATGCCCTTTTCTTAGGTGACTTTGCTGTTGTTTGTTGGTTGTGGGACCTCTTCCCTGATTCCCTATCATTAGAAATGCAAGACTGCTGTGAGGTGCAGATTTTTAGTGAAAATTCAAGGATTGATGAGGGTGATCATTCTGCACCATGGGGGACAAGTTGAAATTACACACTAACTCTCTTATTCTTTTAAAATGTTCTTTGGCCACCTAGGTATTTCTAACTATTCCCCTAGCTCCTAACATCACTCCCTTCTGGCCCCTCCAATCTTAGCCATGTTGCTGGACTAATGCTGCTCTCCCTTTTTTCTCTTGTCTGTCTGTTTCATTGTTTGTCACAAAAAATTGGAAGCAACCTAAATACCCATCAATAGATGAGTGGATGAGAAAACTCTGGCACATGCATCACTCAAAAGCGCTAATGATGTGCTTCATGGAAAGAGTTAGAGGAAATTATGGTAAACAAAAATAGCCAACCACAAAAGGACAAGTGCAACATGAGACCACTGACGTAAGAATAATCAGCACAGTAGGTATATAAGAAAAGCTACTTATTTCACACTTTACAGTGAGGTGAGGCAATCAGACAGAAGACAGACCAAACCCTAGGATATGTGTATCGTTCCAAAACAAAGACGGTGGAAGGGAGGAAAAGGAAGTGAGAAAAAGAGGGAGGCAATGGCACTGGGGGAGCATGGCACTTATCTATCCTGTTGGGGAGGGTATTGGTAATGTTTCCTCTGAACTGGGAGTGTGAGTACAGACTCCACCACCACACACCAAACCTTGAGGGCAACATAATCACATGGACCGACTCACGAACAGAGAGGTCTACAGGACTGGCCCCAATCAGAGCCAAAGTGACCCTAGAAGTATGTGTTGCAGACTTCTAAACCTAAAAGTTGGGGGGGGGGGAGGCTGGCCTGCCAGGCCCACACAGAAGCAAACCAAGAAGGAAAAAGAGTGAGGTACTAACTAGACCTGAAAATGGCACACTAAGCTCTGAGGAGGACATACCTGCATAGAGCTGCTAAGGCAGAGAGGACTATAGGTCTGACAACAGCTTGAGTCATGACGTCCCTCTCTGAAACATGCCTCGACAGAGGACAATCCTGGAGACTAATAATGGGGAGTGGGAATGGGCTCCCCTTCCTCATGAGGTGATCCAAGAAGGGAACAGAACAGATCAACAAGGAGAGCAAAGCCACAAATCCCTTGAGGAGAACCCCCCCAAACAGACTTCAGGCTAGGGACAGTTCTCAGAATGCCCCCTCCTCCCAGGACAAGAAGGGAGATAAGTCATGAAGGTCAGTGGGCAGACCTGGAATTATGTGTTTTTTCATATTTTTTTCTATTTTTCTCTCTTTTTTTAATTCAATCTTATGTTTCCTTTTTGTTTTGTCTCCACAATTGTTGTTTTACCCATCTATATATGATAGTCATAGGAAGCAAGTCTGAGGAGAAAGCAGTGGGACCATTGGTTTCAGAAGCACTTGGGAGGAGGAGGAGGAGACCAGGAAGGGAGTGGTTAGCAAGCCACATCATAGAGAGGGGAACAACTAGGGAATTAAGAACCACCAGGAGGATGTAGAGGTCCTGATAGTGTTGAAGCAGGAACAATCTTGCTGGGGGAATTACTAAGAGGCACAAGAAGGGCAAGCGTGATGGTGGGACAGGAGGAAAGTGGGCCTGGACAGCTCTAGGAAGCAAGCTATGTATAGAGGTATAAACATAGGTGTTTACATATATATAAATTCTTAAAAGTAGGGGTGTTGGACTATGTACACATATTTACATGGAAATACATTGAGGAAGAACTTCCGACCTCTGCTCAAGCCCTTCCTCAATGCAAGGTCACTTTGTTCTAACAACTTAGCATTCTGTGATGCACACCCTCCCGCGAGATGATTGCGGGGGACAAAATGGGCACATAAATAGATGTGGTGATGAAAACTGATGGTGCCTGGCTATCAAAAGATATAGCACCTGGGGTTTTAGAGGCTTGAAGTTAAACAAGTGACCATGTAGCAGAAAAGCAACAAGCTCAAATGGAAGAAGCACAGCAGCCTCTGCAATCATTAGCTGTCGATGGGATTAGGTAACAGGCATCAGAAGACCCAAAGCAAACAAAAAAAACATGTTGTTGAGAATGAGGGAGTTGGAGAAGAAACCCCAAATCCATATGTAGACAATAGACATCCCCTCACAGAAGTTTCATAAAGAAGGGATGAGTCAATCAGGGTGCAACAGAGTGCCCATGAAAAACACAATATTCCTCTGGTTCCCTGAAGCTTCCATTTCTAACTTTCAGTTTTGGCCAGAACAAAGCATGTACACTAGTACAGATAAATGATAAGAGTTCATGGTGCACAGAATCCATGTCAGATAAACCCCTCAGGAACAGAAAGAAATGAAGATGAACAGTAGAAATGTGGATGAAGGGAGATAGCAGTTGATGTAATATATGAAAATAATAATGTATAATTTATCAAAAATTCATGAGGGAGGGAAGGTGGGAGTGGAGGGGTGAAAAATGAGCTGATACGAAGGGCCCAAGTAGGGAGAACATATTTTTAAAATGATGGTGGCAACATATGTACAAATATGCTTGATACAATTGATGTATTGATTGTTATAAGAGCTGAGTTTCCAATAAAATTATACTTGAATAAATAAGATGAAAGTGTGATTATAAATAAGATACAATAATATCAATTTCTTTTTTTAATCTTTTTAAAAATCATTTTTTGAGGGGCTCATACAACTCTTATCACAATCTATACATGCATTCATTGTGTTAAGCACATTTATACATTTGTTGCCATCATTATTCTCAAAGCATTTGCTTTCTACTTGAGCCCTTGGTATCAGATCCTCATTTCCCCCTTCCTTTTCCTTCCTCCACATGAACCCTTGATAATTTATAAATTATTATTATTTTACATGTCTTACACTATACCTTTCCCTTCACCCACGTTCCTCTTGTCCATCCCCCAGGGAGGGGGTTATATGTAGATCCTTGTAATCGTCTCCCCCTTTCTATCCTACCTTCCTTCTACCCTCCTGATATAGATATCAATTTTTATTACACATGCACAGCATTGCCACTATCTGGTATTGGTACAGATGCATAGATCAGCATTGAAAACCCAGAAACAAAAGCCTCCACCTGTAGGGAACTGATTTTTGGCAAAGGCCTAAATATTAAATGGGAAGAGGACACCCTCATCAACAAATAGTGCTGAAACAATTGGATCTTCTTCCACAGAAGAATGAGACAGGACTCATACCTCACCCCATGCACACAAAATGAACTCCAGGTGCAGTAGAGACTTAAATGTAAATCTCACAGCTTTAAGGATCATCAATGAGAAAATAGGACCAACTTTAGGGTCCTGTTGTAGGGCGCACACATACTACCAAATACAATGAAGCAGACACAATGGAAGACGAAATAGATGATTGAAGCCCTTTAAAACACAATGTCCCCATCTGAGGTGGAGTCTCAAGTAAAGAGATGTTATTTCTTTTAAGATGTACAATTGGGGGTGAGCCCCAGTGGCATAATGGTTGTGTGCATTACTGTGGCCCACAGGATTGGCGGTTCAAATAGAGCAGCAGCTCTCCAGGAACAAGGCTGGGCCTCTTCCTCCCACCAGGGGTCAGTGATACCCACAAAAAAAAGATGTACAATTGGCAAGTGTTAAACAGCATATTAGCATTAACAAGTCATGTTACAACATCTGGCATTTCATATTAAATGATTAAATAATCTGAAAAAAAAATGAAACACTTATGCCCAGCAAAAGAGTAAACGTTGGATTGGAATAAACTGAATAAATTAATTAGAATAGTCCCATATCAGGTCCAAAGCAAGTCCACTGTGATCCTGCTCTTTTTTTTTTTTAATTCTATTTTATCAGCTTTATATCCAATAGCATTTTCCTAGTTCAGAATGAAACTTTCCTATACATTTCGGCAGACCCATATGAATTCCAGTTTTTCCACATGTTCCAAATTGCTTTCTAAAATATCACTATCATAATTTCCTTTTTACAAGTATATTTGGAGGGTTATATTTTTCATTTGCGGAAACGAGGGTTTGAAGGAGAGGCGAGACACTTAAATCAGCAGATGGAAAAGACTCACTTTGCAAAAGCCAAGAGGGGACAGCCATTCTTTTTGAAAAGCCATGCTGCTTTCTTACTCCCAGTGCTTGAATTCCAGGGAATTGCTCTGTTTGTAGGAGTCCTGGTGGGGCAGTGGCTCAGGCCTTAGAGCACTGGTTCTCAACCTTCTTAATGTCTCGACCCTTTAACATGTTGCGGTGACCCCCCAGCCACAAATTTATTTTTGCTGCTAACTTCATCACTGTCATGTTGCTATTGTTATGAATCGTCATCTAAGTGTCTGATGTGCAGGATGTAGTTTCATTGTTGCAAATTGAACATAATTAAAGTATAGTGATACCTCACAAAACAATATGTAGTCCTGTATCGTGAAATTTCTATGTGCTTTCCGATGGTCCTAGGCAACCCCTGTGAAAGGGTCGCTCAACCCCCAAAGGGGCCACGACCCTCAGGCTGAGAACTGCTGCCTTAGGGGCTTACTGAAATGTTCAAACGCACTGGGGACTCCACGGGAGAAAGATGTGCGGGTCTGTTTACACAAAGATGGCAGGTCAGGAAACGCTTGGGGGCCATCGGTTCTCCTCTGCTCTGTCGAGTCACGGTGAGGCAGAACCAACCTCAGAACAGTGGGCAATGAGTGCATGAGGTTGTCTCTTTTGACATCTCTGAGTAAACTCCCAGTACTTCCAGTAGGGACTTGAACCAGATGGCGTCCGAACCACAGGAGAATGGAAACAAAGGGAGATTTCAATAAGGGGGCCCTGGGGGAAAAGTTTGAAAGGCACTGCCTTCGCTCATCTGTTGGTACCCACCTCACCGAACCTCATTTTGTCATCACAACCATGTGATAGAGGCAGTGTCATTACCATTTCATAGCTAAGGAGACTAGGGCTTATAGATAAACAAGAGCAGAGCTCAACTCTTCCCACTCGCAGCAGGAATGTCCTTTCACCGCCAACTGCAATTCTGATTCATCACAACCCCGTGAGGCAGGGTCAAACTGCTCCCCGGGGTCTTTGAGGTTGTCAATCTGTATGGAAAAGAAAGCGTCATCTTGCTTCTGGGAAGCGGCTGGTGGTTTCATGCTACCGACCTTGTGATTAGCCGTCCATCGCAGAACCCACGACATGACCAGCACTCCTCTATATCCCCCTAATAGGAAACTATACATTTGTGCTGGATCACACATGGTATCCCACTAGCCACGTGTGACTACATGTAATCAAGTTCATTAAAATTCATAAAAAAAAAACAAACACCTCAATCCTTCTGTTTGACTTGCCACTGTTCAGGTATCAGCAGCCAGACACGGCTATTCCTATCATCGCGGAGTGTGATGTTCAACAGAACAGCTGCACGCCGGGGCCAGATGTCTAATAATTCGGTCACATTTGCGTTGGTCAAAGAGTAAAAACATGGTGGAATCAACACCATGAGGTCATGAACAGAAAGTGATGCCGGTGCTTGCTTTCTCTCCGTGGGCAAAGCAAATTATTATTATTATTGTTGTTATTTTTCAATCTTTTTATTGGAGGCCCATGCAACTCTTATCACAATCCATGCCTAAGTCCATTGTGTGTCAAGCGCATGCGTACATCTGTTGCCATTATCATTCTCTTGACATTTGCTTTCTATTTAAGCCCTTGGCATCAGCTCCTCATTCTTTTCCCCTCCCTCCCCGCTCCATCATAAGCCCTTGATAATTTATGATTTATTATTACTTTGTCATATCTTTCACTGTCCGATGTCTCCCTTCACCCACTTGCCCTTTGTCTGTACCCCAGGGAAGAGGTTATAATCAATTTATAAACAATTTCCCCCTTTTTCCCCCCCCTTCCTCCACCCTCCTGGTATCACTACTCTTCCCACTGGTCCTGAGGGGATCATCTGTCCTGAATTCCCGATGTTTCCAGCTCTTATCTGTACCAGTGTGCATTTTCTGGTCTTGCTGGATTTGTAAGGTAGAATTTGGTATCATGATAGTGGGCAGGAGGAAGCATTGAAAAGCTCAAGGAACATTGTATGTGAAGCATATTATTGTGGAGTATGTGTTCAGAGTGTGTATATTAGCAAACCCACTACCAGTGAATTGATTCCAACTCATAGGGACCCGATAGGGCAAAGTGAAAATGCCCCCATGGGTTCCTGAGGTTATAAATCTCTAGGGGAGTAGATAGGCTCATTTTCTTCCCATGGAACAGCTGATGGTTTTGAACACCTAACTTTGTGGTCATGAGCCCAATGAGTAAAACTCACTCTGCTACCAGGGCTCCTGAGGGTGGAAAAACACCCCAACAGAAACCTTTCTCTCAGTACATGGAAAGAAGTTGGGGGGCATATGTATCAATGTGGTCGTTAGTGAACAAGTATTTTGCTATCCATAGGATGCTTAGTTCTATACTTGGTGCTTGAGGGTGTATATTAAAAATAGACATGGTCTAGTGCACGGTTGTGGATCCTGTGATTTTTCAGAACTCCCAGAAAAGCTGACAAGAATTGCCTTGTGCACTGCGCAAGAACCATACAGATAAAAACCATTCATACCATCAACACAGTCATACGGAATATTGGCTATTATTTTCTCCCTCAACAAATGCGGGAGATAGATTGCCTCAGGCAAAATAGTATTTTACACATGGTTTCCCAAAAGCCCTGTGCATATTTAGAGCTCTTCTCAAAATGTTTGCATTTGTTCTTCCAAAAAGAAATTTGCATGACATTTTAGAATTGCATTCTGTCTAGAAAGCAAATCCTGGCTTTTCATATTTAAATTCAAAGCTTTCTGATGTAAAATGTGCCAAGAAAATGTATGTTACAAATTAGATTCTTCTTCGAGCAGAGCAGATTTTTTTTTTAACCATTAAAATAATTTCAGGGGGAGCAGGGGTAAGTTCCTAAAACCCTACCATCTTCCTTTCTTAGTTGAGAAAACTATTAATGTGACTCAAGGATCTGTCTAGTCTTCTACTTACAGAAAATTGAGCTTGGATTCTATTTTAATGGAACAACCCAGAAAAACAGTCATGTGCTGTTATTGGCTAGCCACTTGATGTCACAATTGCTCCATGTCCATGCCATTAATAGAATAATTGACAGCAGTTGGAAAAAATTCTTTACTATTAAGGTAGTTTATGATCAATGAAATAAATAGGGATAGGAGAATAACTCATTGTCGCAAAAAGCATTCTTGGTAATCTCTCCTATTCACCTTTCACATGGACTTCTTTGGACATCATCATCCAATGCTGTTACAGCTGAGCACCTTGCTTACTCTTTACCGTAAACACTGGTATTCTCAATAATACCCTCTTCTGGATGGCCGTGAAAGTTTCGTTAGCTAACCTATCATTAGTTTTCAGTTATATGCTAGCATCCAATATGACTTGGAGGCTCTAATTAATATGCGTTGTAAACAACAACACCCTTTGTCTTCATGATTGGTATAGACATGTCTACCTGAAGAGGTGAGCGGGTTCCTTTTTCTATGACATGGAAGGTCAATGTGAAAGCTTTTGCTTAGATCTTTGCCCCGGAGGCAAGTCTGTGCTTTTGGGTTTTCATTTCTGAGCCCACTTTCTCTTTTTCAGGTTTCCATGAATAATTTCTAAGCATCTTTCCCTTTAAAGCAGTATGTCTAATTAAAAAAATTCTAGTTCTTCCTCCTCCTCCCCACTTTACTTTGGAGATAACCCACCCTCATTGACTGTAATGTGGCTAAGATAAGCCACAGTTTTTCTCTCCTGGCAGAGGTCAAACCTGAACAGTCATAGTGGGGCCACAGCCAATGATGCCTGTACAGTTCTTGTATGTAGTGGTAGGTTCTTGCAGGAACATTGGAGTCTCCTTGTAGCCACATGCACATCAACTCTGAACCTGACTATATAACTTGCTTCAGCCAGTGAGAAGTACAGCTCAAACTGGCTCTTGGAGAGTGTTGTGGATTTGGGTTTTCATTCTCTTGCTGCTCTGAGACTACTAGAACCTCAGGTGAAGAAGCCCTCACAGTGAATGAGAGACCTATGAAACTGACCAACGGTCATGACTGAGGTCTAGTAGACCAAGCATATTCTTAATCACCAGGCATGTGAGTGAGGCTCTTTGGCCTCAACCAGTTTCCTAGGGGACTATAGCACTCAGTCATGTCTGGCCCAACTGTATCCTCAACCCATCTCAGATTTGACAAACTCATTTAGCTGCGATTTTTCTAGCTCATTTATATTTCATATTTAAACTGGTCCTTGTCCTATTTTTACATTTTTACCAATTGATAGCGTTCCTCTGCCGAAGTTGTAGGTCATCACGATTCTGCATTCTCCTTAAGCTTTTTGACAGCTGAATTCTCCCGAAAAATCTCTCAAGTCACTTATAACTTGAAATTAAAAACAAAACAAAACAGAAACAACAGGTACACATCCCTCTCTTTGTAGAAGGCAGGATTTGCTCCACGTCTCCTGGATAGGTTTGGCCCCTCCTGAGGGTCTGCAGGTGAGGGTGAGGCTATCCATCCCCAGAGGTGCACCTGCTGCTTTGTCTTGGATACACTTCTTGTCTTTTGTTGCTGCATTTTCATTTTCCTTCATTCTGGTTACATTGTAACCGAAAGTTGTTTTTCTTTCTCATGTGGGTAACAATATCCAGTTCTTCTTTTGGGCTCTCTCAGTAATCACAATGAAAATATCCTCGAAACGTTGCACATGTATAAAGTCTTGTGTTGATACCAACATGTGGTGGTTTTTATTCATTTTTGCTCTGTTTCCAACAGGGATGCTTTTCATTCTCTTTGAGGGAGATGGAAGATCAGGCTGGTGATAATGGGGTCCCTGATGGTGCTCAGCAAACCAGCTTTCCTGCTGATGGAAATAAGTAGACCAAGGGGGAGCCACCATCAGCTCTCTCTCTCTCTCTCTGTCTTTCTCTCTGTCTCTCTCTATCTCTCTCTCATAATGGTATTGAAGCAGGACTGTGGTGCAGGAGGCAAACTTATGTGATTGGTGTGGACGCCCGAACAGTGTCCCGGGCACAGACTGTCTTAGGGAAATCTTGTGAGTCCACTCTCACCATCCTCTGGGATGACTAGGCCTGACTACTGTTTACCTGTCCTGCTCACCTATTAGAAAGTCTCAGCTTGGGTGGTCTGACCTTGAGACAGGAGGTGGGTTGCCATGGTCATTGCCATTCTGTAACATACCTAAAGGTGGGGGGCCCTCTCACCTGCCATTTTGGGTCCATGGGCTTTGAAGATTCTGAAACTAACTCTGCCTCAAGAGTGCTCTCTCTTTGGGCAGCACAAAGTTGATATGCCAAAACATTTGGCTCCATGGAGACTGGGCCTGTGAACATCAAGTTACCAACCGCCCTGCATCAGAGGATGCTACCTGTGTCAGTAAACATGTCTGAGCTCAGACTTGATCTCCTGCATGTTTGAATTTAGGAACCTCCTTTCCCTGATCTTGTGAATTTATTTACCAACTTTCGCTCCTCTGAATTAGATAAGGTGTCTGATTAATCCCACGGCTAAACCAGGTAGGTTTTGCATGTCATCACTGGTAAGTGCCCCACACATCACTTCCACCAGGAATTTAGAACCTACTGGAAACTGCTACCAAGTAGGGGCCACATTCTGTCCCCACAGTAAATGCTACCACAAAAATAATTTTGAGACACCATTGTTAGCTTCCAGTCCCAGGTGCCATAAACACAGGAGCCTTGTTTTCCAAGTGCTTTTAGGAAAAAAGAAAACACCCCCCAAAGAATCGTGATTATAGTTTCTTACATGGCTGCCTTACTGTAGAACCTGAAATTCTGGGAAAAAAACACCTCTCAGGTTTGACCCATGGAGGGAAATTGCATCTGGGCAGTGCCGTGCAGCACCGGGAGTGGTGCTAATGGGGCAGGGGCCCGGGAGCGGGGATTCTTGCTGTTGGAAGAAATAACTACTTAAAGCAAATGCTAATGATTTAAAATGTTATTTCTTCTGCGCTTTGAGAAAAAAATTAAAGTAATAAAGGCTCACAGCCTGTACCTCATCTCCAGTCACTCCACAGCAATCCCCAAGGGGTCTCGGCTCCCCTCTCCTCCCTTTAAAAATGGTGGACCTGGAACCACTTACAGGAGAGGTTTAATAAGAGGCAAATGTGTTTTATATTTTGTATCTTGTTAAGTGAAAAAAGATGGATTCTCACAAGTAGTCTCTTGGTGCAGATTTGAGTGGTCTGCGCATGCAAACGCAGGGATGCTTCGCCAGCTAGCATCTCATCTGGTCCCCCATGGCTACTTAAAGTCCTCCCCAATGGCACTCCCTCCACCCCAGAACCGGCAGAGATGAAATTGCTTCATTTGTAGAATGGATCTGCAGATCCAGGAAACTTGTTTCTATCTGATTTGCTGATAATTTACTCCTCATTTGATTTGGGGAGGGGTGTGGGCAGCAGGAGGTGGGGAGAGACCTGTCTCAGCTCACCGAGTCTTTCTAGGACAGAAGAGGGATTGCTGTGCTGGTTGGAGAAAATCAGGATGGAAAGCAATTGAAAAAAAATTAATAAAGATTTACAAAAAGGTTTCCCATTATTCTAGGAGAAGCAGGGGCAACCTTGTGCCTGTGACAAAGTGACAAAAAAGAAAAGAAAAGAAAAGAAATCCTAACATCACTCCTTGGGAACCAGAAGAAGAAGAAAGATGACAAAACAGAACAAAAAAAACCCCAAACTTATTTTTGCTTACATATATAATTTTTACAGTGAGACACATTCCCTTTCTGGTCATTTTCTTTTTATGATTTTTGGGTGCCAGATAGCACCATTCCTGCTGTCTGCTTTCACTATTCAGCACTAAGGAAGCCCATTATATCTGTCTTTGATCCAGAGATCTGGATTGCTAAAACTGATGGCCACAATTAAAGACACTCCTGTTGAAAACCTGACCTCTGCCTGCTCTCAACTGCATGTAAACTTTTCAATATGGATGTAATTTGGTATTAAATTACCCATGCTTTATTGCTTTTTAGTACAGCTCTGTCTGTTGCCTTTTAAAGATAAAGGTAACATAAAAGAAAAATTGTGGTGTGTCTGCATAATTATGCAATTAGAAACTTGTTTTTCTACATTCAGAAAACCCTTTGTGTGTGTGTGTGTGTGTGTGTGTGTGTATCCATTGAAAAGTAGTAGGCTGGTAGGATTGGAGAAGAAACCTTTGTATTTTGCCCCCTCCTGATCTGTTCAATTTGGACATATACCGTATAAGATAAGTCACTGTATTTGACTATTCTAACCTTGGCTTGCATGAGGTCTTCTTGATTTACATGTGAAGTAGGTTTGTGCTGTACTTGTTCTTTAGATGTGGCCAAAGCCGACAAGAGTTATACTAGCACTGTGAAGTCAACTCTAACTTGTTTTTCCAAAAAACCGGACCCATCAGGGCAGCACAACTCCCCAAGTATCTGGCATGATCTTTTGGATCATGTACAACCCAAATGTCCTTGAACTTAACAAGTTTGAGGGGATCTTCTCTCTGATTCTCTTGTTTATGGAGAATTCAGCTGAAAGGAACCAAGAGGAAGCTGGAAAGGCCAGGGCAGGCTCCCCTTTATAGAGCTTCCTGCACCTCTCAATTCTCCCATCCACCACTCTGCTATTTCAGCCAGAGAGAGCGTAAGCTATCATTAGCGTTTGATACAGATTTCTAGAATTGCTGTTTCTGAATAGAGACAGCATATCTGTTTGGAGGGATGGCTGAAATCACAATACCATCATAAAACTTGAAGGAAGAAATGCTCTCAGGCCTCTGGAAACGTGCAGTAATGCTGTGTGCAAATGGAATTTTTTGAGCTTGCTTCCTCTTCTTGTTAAATGTTCCATGGCAGGATTTTCCAGTAGAACTGCCTACAGAGCCAAGCAGATAAAAAGCTGATATCAAAACAAGCAACCCAAGTTAAGCCAAACCGGCCACTCTGGACACCTCCAAACCTTTGCTTTATTGTGTTTTAAGCTGGGGAGAGGAGGATGGAGGTGTCTGCAGAGGGGAGGCAAGTCCATCTCTCCTCTTCTTTGCCGGAACCACCAATGAGTTATGTGTCTGCTCTGTGGCTCCCCTGGCCCGATTCTCTGCACACACTAAAGGATTGTGGCCTGACCTGTGTTGTAATTCATCTGGTCGCCCTATAAAAATTGCATCCTGTGGAAAACATATGCTGCATACTCTTTTATTGGCTCACATGCAAAGAGGTAGTTCCAGAATATCTAGGAAATACTGAAAATAGATTGTGTGCTAAATTTCATCCCCTCCAGCTCCACCTCAACCCCCACCCCCAGTATAGCTTGCTTTAGGGATTAAGACTCAATGGAAGCCTCAGCTTCAGGTAAATTTTTGGCAAACTGCTGTTTGATTAGGACCCATCTTCTTCTTCCATATCCCTACCATTATCCATCTGGTTTCTTCCTTCTGACCATACTAGTAGCCTTACTAGTACTAAGAGGTGTATGAGATCCAGGCGGGTTCAGGATAGGACATGGACTCAATCTGAATTGTCTACCATGGCATCCACTTACCTCATTTGGCTGTTGAAATTAAAGCAGACTTACGCGACCATTTCCATTTCTCAGTTAGACTAGTCATATTTCAAAACATCACCAATCACATGGGATATAGGGTTACCATCTTGACCAGCACAGGTGCTAAATATTTCTGTCATTTCACAAAACTTACTAGGATGGCGCTAGGCTAGTTAGACTTGGAAAATGCAGCTCCATTCTCACTTTGGTCAAGTCAATGTGGCTTTTTGGACCTTAGTTTATATGAAAGTGATCATGGTAACAATTCCCGATGTGAAATTTAAAGTAGATAATACATGAATAGCACTGAGTAAAGTATCTAGCCTAGCAGTTCCAAGAGAACTTACTGCAATTATGGAAATTCTCTAAGTTTGCATGGAGAGAGATCATATTTGATGGATGGGACTTGGCTTAAGAAATACCAGAATTTTGTTTATTGATGTTTTATTGGTGACAATGCACAGGCATCATAATAAACTATGGATAACAAGAAAAAGAATGGGACTTTCAGAACGCTTAGAGTACTCATGGAACCTGAGTAGACCACCAGACAGTCACAAGGTCAGAACAAAGGGATGTGGCATGGCTTAAAGTCAAGAAAGACATGTGTCAGAGTTATATCCTTTCATTACCCTTATTCAAGCTGAATGTTGAGCACACCCTGGAACTGGACTATTTGAAGAGTAATGTGGCCTTAGGATTGGAGGAAGATACCTTAATAACCTAAGACACAATTTTTCTTGCTGAAAATGAGGAGATCTTGAAGCACCTACTAACGAAGACCAAAGACTACAGCCTTCAGAACGGATTACACCTCAATGTAAAGAAAACAAAAATCCTCACAAGAGGACCAATAAGCAGCATCATGATAAACTGACAAATCATGATAACTTGACAACTTAAGTATTAACTTTACTTGGATCTCTAATAAGTTGCCTAGGAAGCAGTAATCAACAAATCAAATAGTGAATTGAGCGAATCTTCAGCAAAAGATCTCTTTGAGCACAGATGTAACTTTAAAAATTAAGATGCACAGGTGCACCTGACCCAAGTCATGGCATTTTTGCTCACTTTCAGGCACATGTGAATTAAGGTGTTGGCAAGGAATATTGAAAGGACATGGGACTGCCTTTAAGAACAAACAAACCTGTCTTGGAGGAACTGCAGCCAGAATGCACCTTAGAGCAAAAGCGGTGAGACTCTGTCTCCCATACTTCTGACATACTAGGAGGAGAAACCAGTCTTGGAGAAGGACATCATGTTGGCAAAATCAGTGAGAAAGAAGACCCTAATGGAAATGGATTGGACCTGTGGCTGCAGTAAAACATGGTGATGATTGTGAGGATGGCAAAGGCCCTGGAGGTGTTTCATTCCATGGCACATAGGGTTGCCATGAGTCTGAGTGACCTGGAGGGCATCCAGCCGCAATAAGAATAACGTTCACATGTGTCTAGTGAACACTTCGAGTGTTGCTAGAGTAACTGACACTCTGAAGTTTCAGTTTAATTTTTATGACCTACATATCTGCTTTAAATATCTAACATATTGAACAGTGGAAGACTCCATCAGAGTAAGGGCTCAGTCAACACTACTTTTTATTTTATTGGGTCTTCTTTCACTTTGTAAAAGGTGGATAATAACGCAAAGGGTACCTTGAGGTTTAAATGACAAAATGCTCATGAAAGCACCCAACGAACATCAGTTGTCATTTGGCATATTTTTGTTCTATCGTGTGCTATTTATTCACAAATACAAGGCTATGTAAATCACAGTGTTGTGAATAGAACTCATGTGAGATTATGAAGAAATGTAGGGGCAAATAATGCACATATGTTAAGAGGTCCCAGTAAGTCTGCGAAATGTATGAGTTGGTTTAAGAGACCAGTGAGAATATCACTACACCCGCTCCTCACTAATCAACATGGTTAGGTTGCTTTGACCAGGTGGTTATGTGGAAATTGGTGTTACATGAAAATGGAGGATGACCACATCAGTCACAAACTGGAAGATGAGTCAATCGTTATGTAACTGACAAATGACATCATTATATGATTGATAACCCACTGAGAATCATGGGTTGACCCTTGGTCTGTACTATCACAGATGGCATGCTCCTTCCACACACTTGGGTGTATATTACTGTCAGAGCACATTACTCACAAGCAAACAGTTAGATAATAGATTGCTTTACTGTTGTCATAAATGTGAAATATCGAATAATGAGACAGTTGATAAGTAGGGAGTAAGTGTATTTTTCTTTTCGTGCCCATTAATTTCCTGTGCTACTTTTAACATGCAGTCTGAATCTATTGTTTTGAAAAAATATCTTTCAGTGGAGTTATTTTTTATTGTGCATAATTTAACCTGTTAACATTCTTACTTAGTTTTGCATGCAGCAGCAGGTTTGGAGAAGAACAGAATCCTGTCTTTTTAAGTCAAGTTGCACACTTGAAGAGCACTTCTCTGGTGACTAAATCAAGGGATTTAGGAAAATCTGCAAAGCAAGCAGACATGCTTTTGATTACTTGACTTGCAGGATTGATTTGGAACCTTGATGTCATGGACTGACTTGTGCCCCCTCAAAATGTGTGTCTTTTGGGCAGGGACATGGTCCTCAGTGTGTCTTGTGTCACGTGTGATCATGTTTCATGATGTGATCAGATTTAAGGAGATTAGGGTGGGAAGAGACCCTCTGACACAGAGCACAGTCCTGATTTGATGGAAGGTGGAGTTTCTCTGGGGGGTGTGGCCTGCTATTACTTTTTCTCCTCCAAGTGATAAAAGGAGAGAAAATCTAGCAGAAAAAGAGAGACCTACTCCTATAAAGATAGAAAATTTGGGGCTAGAGTTTATCCTTCGGACTTGGGGTCCCCACTGTTGAGAAGCTCCTGGATCCAGGTGAAGAGTGACGCTAAGATCTATGGGTGTCTCCAAAGAATGTTGGATCCATGTTGAAAGCAAAGGAAGCTCTTCTCCCTGAGCCAACACAGAGCGAGAGCTTTCCCCTAGCATTGGTCCCAGGGGCTTTTGGCTTCTGAAATGAGGACAAGCAAATTTTCTGTTTGTTCACGGCACCCACCCCCTTGTGATATGTGTGCTGAAGCAACACCAGGTAATCAAGATAAGTGTCTACAACATGCCGGTTGGCAGGTGGGTCTGTCGTTTGTCGTTCACCATTGTCACTAAATCTTAAGCTTCTTGAAGGTAAAGAGGAGGGCTGTGCATTCACCCACATCTAGTAGAACACGGATAGGTATTCCATAAATACTTGATACATTATTGATCTTCCCCACTGCCTTTTAGGTGTTTTCTAATAACACCAAATTTTATGCTGCAGTGGTGACAGTGAATATATGAGAGCTTCTCTGTGACAATGAATAATGACTGTGTCCATTTGTTTATACTACCCACCCCCCCAACTCCCAAAGACTCTGACAGTCATGGAGCTTTATTTTCCAGAAAATTCAGATCACTCAGGATGACCAGCATCAACTATGTCCACTTTGGAATCATTTTACTTATCACACCGAGAGAAACAACCTTATCATTTTCATCTGAATGAGAATGTTTCATGTTAACTTAACATTTGGTAAAAAAAAAAAAAAATTAGCATCTGCTTTTAAAAAAAAAATCAAGATTAATTAAAAGTAAATATGCTAGAGAGGCCACACTCTGGAATAGTGTTAAAGATCCTGTTTTTGTAACAAGATCAGAGAACAACAATTCTTTCTGTGAAAGTGTCCCACAGAATATCTTGATCCCTATCTGTTTTAGCCCCCTTTGTTCTTTTACAATGAAACACCAGCACAAACTGATACACATACACACAAAAAAATAAACAAACAACAAAACCCTGATACACTAATTACAAAAGAGTTGTGCCTGCTCAAATAGAATTGGACCTGAATATAGAATTTTCAAGTTGAAAGGGACCCTTGCATTTAGACTTTCTGATACTACAGAGGTTAATTAACTGACCCACAATTACACAGGGCCAAGATCAGGTTCAGTTGCAACCCCTGAAGAGCCCACTTCATGTGCCAGTGTAGACTCAAGACATGATTCATTTAAATAAAAATGTATTATGAGCTCAGTGCTAGTTTAACCCCAATTGTTAAAATCGTGCTACCTCGTGGGCCGTCTGCTACATTTTTATTAATCCTTAACTCCTCATTGAGATTACTTTATTTAAATGTCATCACCTAGCTCTAAAACATTCTTTCAAAATAACCGTGGTGGCCATGGGATACAAAGTAGTAGGAGGAAAAAAGAAAGCAGTCGAAGTCAACTTCTGTTTGATATGTAGACACGTTTCAGTCCACTGGGACCCTGGTGGTGGTACTGAGTCAGGCTTGACAGCCCAGCCCGGACAGCCCAGCTGTGCAGAGCATTCAGAGGGGGACTGCCACCGCCACTGGCAGGGTTGTGCCTTGGAGGCATTTGGGTCATTGGTGGAGTAGGATCAGAGAAAAGGTTTGAAAAGTGAGATGAAGCAAAAAGGGGTCTACAAACTAAAGTCTTATGATGCAAGGTGGGGTGGGGGAGGTTCCTGGCATTCGACAGAGAGAAGATCACAGTCAGCTAATAAGTTTGGGGTGCTGGCGACTGAAACCAGATCACTGGTGCCTGTCAGCTGGAGAGGGGTGTTATCCCAGGGGGATGGCGACCTGGGCAGCCCTATTATGCCGTGTGCTTTAGTATTCATTTCTCTCCACTACTGTTCACTTTTTTTCCAATCTTTTGTCAAAAGACAGGGAAGGGTTGGCCTTTTTCTCCCCCATGCTGATATAGGCAAAGGCAGAGACTGATGGTGCCAGCCTCAATCCCCTAAAGAAAAGGAGATCCAGATTTATGTGAATACTCTTAGTTCTGAAGCAAGAAAAAAAATGAAACGGCTGCATTCATGTATTCATGAAGCAGGCCATGTGTGTACTAGCGAATCTGTACAAATTCACAATTGTTCCAGCCCTCTGATTTCTGCAAACTCTGTGCCCATTTTTCTTCAATAACATAAAAGCGGTGTTAGCAAAGCAGAATTTTCAGATTTAAAACCAAGCAGTCACAGTTTAGAATGGTGTGTGTGTGTGTGTGTGTGTGAGACTGAGAGAGAGAGAGAGAGAGAGAGAGAGAGAGAGAGAGAGAGAGAGAATGAATATGCACAAGTTGATTAGAAAAGCAGTGTAATTCTAGAAACAGAAGTGGTATTTTTTGGTGGTGGTTTTTTTTTTTTAATCAGTAAAACTAAAGGATATTTTCCATTGAGGGGAATTGTGGTTATGGGTCAACCAACATTTGACATCTCGATGAAGAAGGTGAGCAGCCAGCCAATTTTCCTTTCTTGGTTTGTATTGCTTCTCTTGCTTTACCACTGATAGGTGGAATGATATCTCTTGTGTGTACTGGGAGAAAAACTCGACTTGGTCCTCCTATGTTTATATATTTAAAAAGAAGTAAACTGTGATTCAGTTGGTCTAGAATTATGACAGAATCTGCAATATTTATGAATAGTCCAATTGATTCTGAGTTGTGGCTACATATACTATACCTGACAATAACTTTAAGAATTTTTGCTCTAATTGAGCCTCTACTCAAGTCTTCCCTCAATGAAAGGACACTTTTTCCTTATAACCTGGCATTCTGTGATTTGCTGAAGACAAAAATGGGTGCATAAGCAAATGTGTCAAAGAAAGCTGATGGTACCCAGTTATTAGAAGATACAGCATCTGGAGTCTTAAAGGCTTGACGTTAAACAAGTGGCCATCCAACAGGGAAGCAACAAAGCCCACTTAGAGAAAGCACACCAGGCTGTGTGGTCATGAGGTGTTGACAGGATCAGGTATCAGGCATCAGAAGACTCCAAATAGTCAAATAGATGCAAATGAGGAGATTGGAGTGGAGACCTAAAGTCCATCTGTAGACAATTGGGCTTCTCCTCACAGAAGGGTCACAAGGAAGGGATGAGTCAGCGAGGGTGCAGTATAACACTGATGAAGCACACAGCATTCCTATAGTTCCCTAATGCTTTTTTTGTGGGGGGCATCACTGCTCTCCGGTGGTGGGAGTAGGAGGCCCAGCCCCACTGCTGGAATTGAACCTCCGTCCCAGTGGGCCGCAGTCTCACGCACAACCACTACGCCACCGGGGCTCATCCCCTTTTAAAGTTTGTTTTGTTGTTTTTTTTTGGGGGGGGGGCCATCACTGCCCTCAGGTGGTGGGAGTAGGAGGCCCAGCCTTTGCTCCGTGGAGCTGGAATCGAACCTCCATCCCAGTGGGCTGCAGTCCCGTGCACAACCACTACGCCACTGGGGCTCAGCCCTTAATGCTTTCTTACAAACCCAGCTAGACTGGCGCATACACAGTGGTATAGATAGATCTCTCAACATCAGGAATCTAGGACAGATAAGTCCCCCAGGAACAGTAGTAGTAGTGATACCATGAAGGTAGGGGGAATGTGGGAGCAGAAAGGGGAAACTGATTGCAAGGATTGATATGTAATGCCTCCCCCACCTCCCTGGGGGACCAACAATAAAGAAATAAATGTGGTTGGAGGGAGACAGTGATGGTATGAGATATGAAAACAATATTTTTAATTTATCAAGGGTTTCTGAGGGTGGGAGGGGAAAAGGAGGAGCTGATACCAAGGGCTCAATGTGAAAGAAAATGTTTTCAAAATGATGGCAACATTTGTACAAATGTGCTTGTGTTAGTCCTGGTGGACTAGTGAAACAAATTTATAGATACTCATATGTTTGTAAGAAAAAGCTTTATATAAGAGTAATTGTATATTAAGAAAACATCCAGCCCAGTCCATCTCGAGTCTATAAGTATGATATTAGCCCATGTGTCTGATACCAGTTTGTAAATTTCACTTCAGACTCATAAAACACATGTTATGGTGCTGAGTACAGGGAGATCATAGGCCAGTGGGTGGAAAGTCTTATGGATCCAGTGTCAGTGAAAGCATCTTAGTGCTGGTATGGGTCTCTATCTGACTCCTCCAGATCCAAGGCTCTGGCTGTCATCAATATAGTTCCATGTCACTTACTAACAGGAATGTCTTCCAGGGAGAGGCTTCCAGTGAGCTGTTTACCTCCCTTGTGCCTCCAAATGAGGGAGGTAAACATGATTGACCTGATGGACAGGCTAGACTCCACCTCTTCACTCTTAATGTTCTTAAGTTGACACCAAATTATGTAACTACCACAGTGCTTAATATAATTGATGCATAGATTGTTATAAGAGACATAAGAGCCCCCAATAAAACAGTTTATTAACAAAAGAAGAAGTATTGGTCTGGGAACAGCCAGTGTTCATTCAATAGGGAAGGGAGGATATTGTTTTTGTTGGGTACCATTGGGAAGATTCATACTTATACTGACCCTGTGTAAAACAGAGCAAAACAGTGCATGCCCCCAAATCATCTTCACAGTCTTTCCTATGCTTGAGTACCCTGTTGCGGCTGTTGTGTCAATCCATTCAATTGAAAGTCTTCCTCTTTAACTCTAACCCTAGATTGGTCCTTCCTGGTAACAAGTCAAAAATATGTGAGCCCAGTCTCACCATTTTTGCTTCTGAGGAGCATTCTGACTATACTTCCTCAAACACAGATTTGTTTATTCCTATTGAGGAGATCATCTCAAACAAACAGTGCTGGCACAATTGGATATCCATTTACAGAAAAATTAAACAGGATGTATACATAATACCACATGCAAAATCTAGCTCAAAAAATGACTGAAGACCTAACTTAAAATCATCATGTTCCTGGAAGATAACATAGGAATAAAGCTAAAAACCAAAAAAAAAACTCACTACCATCAAGTCAATGCTGACTCATATAGGATAGCGTGGAACTGTCCCCTGTGAATTTCTGAGAGTGGTACTTAACAGGAGTGGATAGCTCTGTCTTTTTCCTGAAGGACAAAAATAGGAGTCCTAATTTATGCTATAAAACATTATCAAACATAACTTAAAATATACCAACAGCAGAAGATCAAGTAGATAGCCTGAACCTCCTAACAAAGAAATATTTATGATCATCAAAAAACTGTACCAAAAGAATAAAAAGAGAATATCTTGTCAAGTATGTTGTGATGAAGTATGTAGATCACAGCATACTTGACAAGGATCTAATATCTATATAAAAATGTCAACACCTCATCAACAAAAAGACAAAAAAATAAGCGAAGGACATAACAGGCACTTCATCAAAGAAGACATTTAGGCAGCTAACGGACACACAGGATCATGATTATTAGTAGAAAGATGCAAATCAAAACGACAAGTAGGTGTCTCACTCTTGCGAAAATGGCCCTCTTTGAAAAACAAAATGAAACGAAACTAAGCAAATGACAATTGCTTGTGAGGTTGTGGGAAAATTGAAACTCATGTACACTTAATAGCTTAATCACTATGGAAAATAGTATGGGACTAACTCAAAAGCTAGAAAAGAAATGCCTGTATAACATATGGTACCTATTTAACAGAAATTCCCATTTAATAAAAATAGCTGTTTATTTGTATTTATCAACAAAATTAGCATGTGATCCTGGAACCCTACCCCCTAGGTAGATATCCTACAGAAATAAGAGTAGTGGTATGAATAGGCATGTGCACATCCATATTCCTTGTACCATTACAATCGATAACTAAAAGATTCAAACAACCTAATTGTCCATCAATGGGTGAATGGATAAATTGTAGTAATATACCTACCTCGAAATGTTATGTAATGATAAGGAATGATGCTGAGTCCACAGAACATCACAGGTGAATCTGGGGGGAAAGGACTGCTAACCACAAAGTGAGCAGTTAGGAAACACTAGCTGCTCTGAGGGAGAAAGATGGAGCTTTTACCTCCCTTAAAGGATGACAGTCACAAAAACAAATGAACACGCTGAGTGAAATAAGCCAATCACAAAAGGACAAATAATGTATGATAGGTTTCTTTTTTATTTTTTAATAAAAGTCCAAGAAGCACTTCTTTATGCAGAGAAAGCAACTCTCTTTGATGGTTACAAGGGATGGCAGGGCAGGAGGAGGAAATGCGAATCATTTTCTCAGTAGTCCACTCACGCTCATTCTCGTGAAGGGAAAGGCCATTCACATAACAGGGGAAGCCAGCACAACGGGACCAAGGTAAAGGAAGACACTGAGGGGTACCCAAGAATATATATATATATATATATATATATATATATATATATATATATATATATATATATATATTCTATAGCAGGTGTCCTCAAACTTTTTTAACGGGGCCAGTTCTCTGTCCCTCCGACCATTGGAGGGACAAACAAACACAAACAAACTTTGCACAAATTCACTGTGAGCCCAGGATGAGTTGGCTGCTAAGCAGAACAGCAGCAGTGGCAAAAACACCTGGTGGCTGGATAAATGTCCTCGATGGGCCGCATGTGGCCCACGGGCCATAGTTTGAGGACCCATGCTCTATAGTTATAAAAGGCTACATGGGAAGGTAAGCACAAGTATATATATATATATATATATATACACATATATATACACTTGTGTGTGTGTATACACACACAGTAGGCATTTATATAAACACATTTGCATGTGCTGCACATTCATTTATCTATAGGAGCACACAGGAAGCAGTGCTATAGAAAATTCTCAAACTTATCCAAACACCTTGTGTGGGACTGAAGGTGAAGGATCATAAGAACCATATAGGTCCACTGGCATAAGCAGTTGATAAAAATAATGCATTACATCCTACATTAGTGAGTATTGTTTGGGGCCTTAAATAAACTTGTTATCCACACTTCTAATGATCTCTGGTGCCTTCGTGGGTGGGTGGTTGAGCTGCCAACCCCAAAGCCAGCCATTGAGAAACACCGGTTATTTGATGGGAGAAAGATGAAGTGTTCTATTCCCATAAAAGTTTACCATCTTGGGAAACCACAAGGGACAGTTCTGCTATATTCTAAAGAGTTGCTGTGTTGGGCCATTGAGCCTCGAGGAATGCCAGATTCATAGAACAAAGTGTTCTTGCATTGAGGGAGCACCAGGGTGAGGGCCCAAGGTCCACCTGCTACACTAATATTTGGCCTATAGCTATGTTCTTAATTTTATTCCCAACTTATAATAAATAGTTGTATCTATGTATGGACATACCTATGTTTAGACCTCTGTAAGTGCCCTTTGCCTTCTAGCTCTTTCCTCTATTTCCTTCCATCTCCCTCCTGTCCCACCATCATGTTCCACCTTCATTGGCATTTCATTGTTTTCTCATATTCATTGTCCTTGCTTAATCCCGACCAGACCTCCCATACCCTCCTTTCCATCGATTCCTAACCACTTATTGCTCCCCCAACCCGT